>CABHPP010133177.1:5202-31698 GCA_902168425.1 Peromyscus attwateri
CCCCCCCAACCCACCCCCCATTCCCACCTCCTCCAAGGCAAGGTCTCCCCTGGGGAGTCAGCCTAGCCTAGTAGACTCAGCCAAGGCAGGTCCAGTCCCCTCCTCCCTACACCAAGGCTGAGCAAATTGTCTCAGCATAGGCCCCAGGTTCCAAAAAGCCAGCCCATGCACCAAGGACAGGTCCTGGCTCCACTGCCTGGGGGCCTCCCAAACAGTTCAAGCTAATCAACTGTCTCCCTTATCCAGAGGGCCTGGTCCAGTTCCATGGGGGCTCCTCAGCCATTGGTTCACAGTTCATGCGTTTCCACTAGTTTGGCTATTTGTCCCTGTGCTTTTTCCAATCATGGTATCAATATCTCTCGCTCATACAATCCCTCCTCTCTCTCACCGATTGGACTCCTGGAGCTCCACCTGGGGCTCGGTCATGGATCTCTGCATTCTCTACCATTTCTAACACTACCATTCTCCTGGCACTGCTCCATTTGATGACATTTCTAAGAGGGACATCTGACATCCCTGTTTACAGTGGTTTCCTATTACTAGTATGTTCATGTATAGTTGTGGACAGTACAGTGCCAAAAAGGATTCCCATGGAACAAAGCCAGAGGCCGTGGGAAGCAAATAATAAGGATTCTTTCCATCAGAAGACCCAGAACTCACCAACACAGGGAAGCTTCAAAACATCTTCCAAGCTGATCTGTGCTGTGGTGTCTGTGTTTCCATCACCCACTAGTTTGTGAATGAGACTGTGCATCATAGTCACCTAGTTCCTAACCCAAACACCATCTCATGTGTAAGATGGAAGTGAATGGTGGTACCAGGCCCTGGATGTCTTTCCCAAATCTGACAGAGGTAGCTATGTCATCCCCATCTTCTAATGTATTCACCTCTCCTAAACTATTAACCAGTTGAGACTTCAGGCTAACCTTCCTCTGTGAAAGTGGAGGGGTAGGTGGTGGTGTGTCTATGTGATGGTGCAAGCTTAATACTAGTTGTCAGACAGAAGTGACAGAAACTGCCATTTGTCCCCCATTTCCTCTCCCCTTATTGATTTAACTCTATATATTAGCTACAAAAAAAAAAGAATGCCCTCTAAATAGGAAAAACATTTTTCTTAGTCATCAATATAATTGGATGTAATTATGTGACTAAGTCCTGGCAAGATGATTGTGGAGGATGCTATATGGGACTTTCAAGGTGTGTCCTGAGGAAGAATGTACTTGATATCTTATCCTTTTAACCCTCCAGCCTCCAGGGATGTGATAGAAGTTTGGAAGTGACAGGAGTTGTTAACCCAGCCATGTAGAACAATAAGACTCTTTTTATTTTAACCATTGAGAATGACTGAGCCAGAGGTGAAAGGAGCCAGGGTCTCTGCTGAAAGAGAATACATTATCCAGATTGCATTAAACCACTTAACAGAAAAATTAACTTCTGGTTTAAACTATTTTATTTTTATTCTCCAATTTAAATGTTGACGTGAACATTGTAAAAACCATTTGATTGCTATATCCATAAACCTGTGATGTTGGTTTATAATTCAAAATTAAGAGTAAGAACATAAGCTGCAGAACGATTACATACTTAAAATGTCATCTAAACTAAATTCATAAAGTTTGTATTTATAATTCCTTCTGACAACGTTGCAGTGAATACAAATATTAGTCATTATTTGGAGCTGTGCTCAAAGAAGCTGAGAGCTGTGATAGCAGGCCCAGCATCAAAATAAAAGCAGGACTGAAATAAGAACTCTTGAATTTTATGTCACTGACCACATTTTCAGTTTTTTAATATCAACTTCATTCTGACATGGCCAAGATGATATTATCTATCTCTGTCTTGACCATAATGTTCAAATTACAACCACCAGCAAAACACCAAAGTCGGTAATTAAGGTATTAATTTAAATGTCAGTTTGAAGGTCCTATTGAGCTCCTAGAGAAGAAGTGTCGTCACAGCTGTGGGCCTGTGTATAAATCATAACAAGACAGTGATGGTTTCGTGTTACAAAATGTGTGGAGAGGGGATATAAATGGGGGGTGGGTTTTTCATTCTGGATTCTTTCGTCTTTTAAAAGCTAAACCATGTGAATATATTACCTATCCCCTCCTCCAAAAAAAAAAAATCACGCTTAAATGACAAGGATATTGTACTAGATTTACCAGAGCTGTTACCACATTTGGTTTGAAATGCCAAGAGAGTAGGAGGTAGGTATTTTACCACTCCCTGTTCATCATGAGATCATGCACAGATGGGCAAAACACCTGCTCTGAGTCAAGACAAAGAGTCAACCCAAGCAGATATATATATATAAGGGAGACATTGTCGGAGAAACAATGTGGTGTGATAAGAGCACAGGCTTCAGCATCAGTGACTGACTCTTACCAAGATGTTCTTGACTGAATCTCGCTTTTATCTTCTATGGCTGAGGGATAATAAGGAAATCTATCTCATACAGAGAAGGCCATTGAGGAAAGGACTGAATGAGCATTGTAGATTCTGTGTGTATAGTAAGAACTCAATGAAAGGCTGGCAAAATGGTTCAGCAGGCCCAGACACATGCATGGAAGACAGACAACCTGAGTAGGCTCACAGAATCCCGCAATGAGGCAGAGGAGAACTAAGTCCTGAGAATCATCCTTTGACCACCATAGGTATGCTTTATACTTTTTAAATGAAACTTCATAGGAGCTGGAGAGATAGCTCACTGCTCTTGCAGGGGTTGTAGGTTTGGTTCTCAGAACCCATATGTCTGTCTGCTCACAATTCCTACAACTCCAGTTCCATGTGATCCAATACCCTCTGTCCTCTGTGAGCTCCTGTACTCAGGCAAACACACATACATAAAAATGAAAATAAATAAATAATATCTGAAGGAGAAAGAGAACTACTACAACTATAATAATAATAATAATAATAATAATAATAATAATAATAATAATAATAATAATACATATTGTGTGCTGGGGAGGTGGCTCAGCAGTTAAGAGCTTATATTGATCTTGCAGAGGATCAGAGTTCAGCTCCCAGCACCTACCCTGAGAGGCTCACAAATGGTTGTCTCCAGCTACTGATCTGATGCCCCCTTCTGGCCTCTTTGGGTACGTGCTCTCACACACAGACCCAAAAGCACACTTGTAATTTAAAAAATGAAGAGAAATACATCTTCTAAAAATCAATTAATGAAAAAAGAGGCCATGAATTTGAAAAAAAAAAAAGCAAGACGGGGTCATGGGAGGATTCGGAGGGAGGAAAGGAGAGGAGGAAATGATATAATCTCAAAAGTAAAAGAAAGACTATTTTAAAAATCAAATAAATAATGAACAGTAATTCATTCCCCTTTTACATATTAATAAGGACTTTAAAATCTTCAGAGTTGATGCCCTCACTGTTAAAAAAAATCAGAAAACAAACCACAGAGTCCTGTGTTCAATAAAACTTTTGCATCTTTTCTTAGGTTTTCAGTAAGACTCACTTTTCTGTACCTTGTCACAGTTGGACTGAGTCACAGGACAGTGCTAGCCAATGGACAGTGATGAGATTGCAACATAAAACACGGTATGACATAGCATCACACCGTTTGAGGTTCTGCTCTCCTCGCACCCTTACAGCAGAGAGGGCCGACTGAAGACAGGTGTTCTGCAAAGTGAAAGGTGTCTGACCCTGGAAGATGGCGTGGTGCAAAGTCCCTCTGGGGGACACCTGGGGTCATGACACAAGCAAGAAATAAGCTTTTATAGGACAAACAGCTGAGGCTGGAGGGGAAGTTTGTATTTGTTTAATGTTACCATGGTATAGCATGGCCTTTGAGGAAAGAGTATGACTTTTAAAGGGCCCAAAATTGTAGCTGTCACTTCCCGCATCTGGATTGACTTCTGTGTCTATGCTGATCTCCATTTCCTCCTTCTCATGCTCTTCCTGCTAACCCAGCCTCAAGCACAAACACTCACAAACATACTCTCTACAGGCTGCTTCTTTTTGAAATTCTCAAAATGGCTTGAAAGTGTTCCCTTTTATTGAAAATATATTCTTTTCTTATATAATGTATCCTAATTATGGCTTCCCCTCCCTCCACTCCTCCCAGTTCCTCTCCACCTCCCCTCCCATCTGGATCCACCCCCTTTTTGTCTCTCATTAGAAAAGAACAGGCTCCTCAGGGACAATAATAAAATAGAACAAACTAAAATATAAGATAAAGCAAAAACTATCACATCAGAGTTGGACAAGACAAACAGAAGGAAAAGGAACCAAGAGAAGGCACAAGAAACAGAAACACTCGTTCACATATTCAGGAATCCTGTGAAAACACCAAACTGGAATTTATAACACATATGCAGGGGACCTGGTACACACCCTTACAGGCCCTGTACATGCCGCCTCAGTCTCTGTGAGTTCATAAGTTTATCAATCCTGTTGATTTAGAGAGCCTTCTTTCCTTGGTGTCCCCCATCCCCTCTGGCTCTTACACCCTGCCTCTTCTTCCTCAGTATTCCCTGAGCCCTGAGGAGAAGGATCCCATGGAGACATCTCATTTAGGACTGTTTCAAGGTCTCTCTCTTTACATATCTACCTATGGGTTCTGTATGTGTTCCCATTTGCTGGAGGAAGAAGCTTCTCTGATGATGGCTGAGGAGGTGGAGAGAGTGTGAGATCCAGAGGGGATAGAGGACACCAAGAAAACAAGGCCCTCTAAATCCACAGGATACCTGCACATGTGAACTCACAGAGACTGAGGCAGCATGCACAGGGCCCTCACGGGTCTGCACCAGATGGAGTCCTAAAGTTGAAAGGAAGAGGGGACACAGGTCCCCATCCCTAATCCAGAAGTTATCTCCAGCTGATTATCACTTGCAAATGAAAATTCAGTTTCATCCAAGGGCGTCTCCCTGGGAAACAAACCACTCTTAAGGGTAGGCTGCATGCCCCACAACAGAGGGCCAATTGAAGACGAAATCGTTGGCATTTGTGGAGTTTCCTTGTCTCAAAATGTCATGTTAGGGTTTTCCCTATTGTTTTTTTAACTTTATCTTATTACTATTTATTTTTACATTTTCCTTCTCTCATTTTACCCTGCAGGTCCTCTGTGTGTGTGTGTGTGTGTGTGTGTGTGTGTGTGTGTGTGTGTGTGTGTGTGTGTGTGTGTGTGTGTGTGTGTGTGAGAGAGAGAGAGAGAGAGAGAGAGAGAGAGAGAGAGAGAATTGTGGCTTCCAATTTACTGTTCTTATGGGACTCCTGAGTGTGTGAACAGGAGGTTCTTGGATTCTTATGCCTTCTCCTGGTCTCTTTTCCTTCTGTTTGTTTGTCTAGTCTAATTCCGATGTGTTGGGTTTTGTTTTATCTTATTGTATTTTATCTTATTATTTATTATCCCATAGAAACCTGTCTGTTTCCTAATGAGAGACAGAAAGGGCGTGGATCCAGATGGGAGGGGAGATGGGAAGGAACCGGGAGCAGCAGAGGGGGGGGGACCATAATCAGGACATATTGTGTGAGAAAAAAATCTATTTTCGATAAAAGTAAAAAGTAATAATACTTTCTATTATTTTGCAGTGCTGGCAATTATGTTTAGGACCTCACAGGTGCTCAGGGAATGTTCCATCACTGGGCTATGCTGTCCACCCCAGACCCCTTTCAAGTTTTAAAAACATGGTCGGAATTGAGATTTTTGTTTCTTGCAGTAATGAATTTCATACAATGGTCGAGCTCTTTTTTCTCTCTGGCTTGCTCTTTGTCACCCTATGCTGCAGTTTGGACATGGTGTCCCTCACGAAGGTTCGTGTGTTGACAGCTTGGTCCGCAGCTAGTGCCATGAGAGGCCATTAGATCACCAGGGTGCTCACTTCATCAGCAGTTCATACAATGATAAAATGGGCTGTTAGGAGGGTGGCCTGGTTAGAGGAAGGAGTGTGTTGAGGGGCCATCTTGATAGCCAATAGGAAACTAGCTCAGCAGCATCTTTGGAGGCCCCATGTCTCATAACGCCCTGTCAAGGTTTTGGAGGGGTTTGTTTGTTTTTATTATTTCTATTTTTAAATTTTATCGCAGTCTTTGTTTTTATTTTTATTTTATTTTATTTATATTAATTTTCTGTCTTTTTACCCTACAGATCCTTTGCATGTATATCATGTCTTCCAGTTTATTGGTTTTTCATGGACTTGTGTGAACAAATGGATCTCTGCATCTCTGTCCCTTTCATGTGCCTTTCCTTGAGCTCTTTTCCTTCTGTCTGTTTTATCTTGTTTTGACATATTAGGTTGTGTTTTATGTTACTATATATTATATGAGAGAAAAGCTGTTTTCAATAGAAAGGGGGAAAAAGAAATATTCCCAACCACTGAACATTTTTTCCTAAGCTCTATGCTCTTAGAGAAGTCAACACAAATCACCATTATGGGCAAATGGAGAATTACCAAATTGTGCAATTGGGCTGGTTCCCTTAATATAAGGTACCTTTATTTTAGTCCTGTCAGAGGTGCACAATATTGTCGATTCTTTAGATGTAAAATAAACAATGCCAACAAAACCAAAATGGCTCAGAATGTTGGTGCAATATATTTTCTTTATTTAAAAAAAATGTACTTGAACAGCAGCTGTGGCTTCAAAAGAAAATGATTTTCAGTGTGCCAAGAGAAACGGACAAAGATGAAAAGTACTAATCCATCCTTCCCCAGTACAGTCAACAAGCGTCTTCAGTTCGACACACAGCTGGGACAAAACCAATGAGTCAAACGCTAAAGCATCTTCTGAATGTTCTCATAGAGAGTACTTACAAGTGCTATGTACAGGTTGACTTGACAGAGGACTCTTTGAGAAGTCTCCCAGATAAATGGTCCAAATTCTAACCGTCTACAAGAATAAGTGGTTGATGGTTTCAAGGGCATGTTCACAGTAGTTAATGCATCACTAAGCTCTGTTACTATCACAATGAGTAGGAAGCTTAAGGTACGATGCACCTTCCCATGGCTTAGGATGTGCTTTTCATCTTGGACCACTTTAATCATCTATAAAGACTAAAGAGTGGACACTTCACATGCTATGTACTAATAATTAAACTTCGATATCAGCACTGCAGTCAACACTGACCATATATTTTCTCAACTTAAAAACAAATGCAAAGAATACACTACAAGCTTTTTTTTTTTTTTCGGCATTTCAAAGAGTATATTGAAGCTGGCCACTTATTTCTGAAGCCCTGACGGACAGGTGCGGGGTTTCTCGGCCTCAGAACACAGATGCTTATTTCTTGTCACAGTCCCCATCATTACTGTGACTCTCTCCATCCATAACATGGGCACTAGTAAATCTGGAACTGCTCTGTTTGAGAGAACAACAACATTTTTGAGGTGCATGTCTACTAATGTCAGGCTGCCTTCAACAGCTTCCCAGTACTATTCACAGATGCAGAATGGTGTAGATCAGTGGTTCTCAACCTTCCTAATGCTGCAACCTTTTAATACAATTCCTCATGTTGTGGTGACCCCCAACCATAAAATTACTTCAGTACTACTTCACAACTCTAGTTTTGCTACTGTTGTGAATTGTAATGTAAACATCTGATATGCAAGATATCTGAAATGCGACCCCACAGGATTGGGACTTACAGGTTAAGAACCACTGATATAGATGGTCTACAACCCCAACCCATTCTCCCTGAAGCCAGACTTGGATTTGTATGAATTTACCCATATTTGAGCAATGATCACTGGAGCAGAAATGTTTAATGCTTACCTTAGAGCACTCCAGAAAGATGCTAAGGATGAAACCCAATGGGAAAGGGAGAGCTTCAAGGATAGAATCTGAACTCAGCTGAACTTAAAACCAGAATGAACTATGGTCTTATGCTTCTCTGGGAAATGAGTAAAGATATTCTTCTGCTTTTGAAGTAAAACCAAGGACCACAAGAATACAACCCATGTTCAGAAAACCTCAAATATAATGCAATTATTGCCATATATCTTTACAAAATACTTGGATGGAAGATGGATCTTTTGCACCCAAGAATACACATGTGTATGCAAAGGTACATATATACATGCATGTGTTTATATGGATGAATGGATAATAGGTAGATGGATGGATATAGATGACAGAGAAACAAATAGATTTTTTCCTTCAATTCTCCCATGAAGTAGAAAGATATATTGTATATCTATAATAGTATTAGTTTATCGTTTCACAATTTAGACAACGCACTACATATCAAGGAAACACCACCCCTAAAAAGACTGAAACAAATAAACTTGGAGTAATAGAATTATGCCTCTGGTGTATTTCAAGTTGGAGATTCTAACCCAGCCCTTCTCTGTACTACACTCACCAGACAGAAGCATAAACATCTAAAGCAATATCACCTCTTCAGGGCCAGCTCGTCTGACTGTGCATCCACTCCAGACATCCTGCCCTTATCCTCCCACAGAGAGAAAACCATATACAGCAAGTATACTGTGTTCTCAATTCACTCCACTGATTCTCTTGCTGGTTACCTAACCCCACGTCCTTGACTCTCTAAGCTCTGATAGCAGGACCATGTCTCTCTCCCTTTATTTCTGTCACTCTCCTCATGGATACCTATTAAATACACTCTTCTGGTAAGAGCTAATGTTATGTGATAATCAGTGACTGGCATGCCATCATATAGCTTTCTCTGTCAAGCTTGATTAAGGAAATGGGGATGTTAAGGGAAGAAGTCTGATTAGCATCTAGGATCCTGCAAATGCGATAGTTCTGGAAATATCTTGCAAATATGCTTTTCTCAATGTCTTCTGGTGACCACCCCTAGACTCTACCCATCAGCCTTCAATCCAGATTCTTCTATCCTGATTCAACCCACTTTTTGTTACTTTTAAGGATGAAAAGTCTGAAGCATTTTTGGAATTCCCTGGTTTCGTCTGATGTTTTGCCTCTTTAAAGGGTTTTGCTTATACGTGAGGTAAGGTGTTTTATAGACAGATACACGCCATTCTCTTCATACCAAGATAATAATGAAGGAGAATGATGGATTATTTTTACTTTTTTTACATATGTAGTATTGTTCTATTTGTGCCAATAAAATTGTATTACTAACAAAATATTTAAAAATTCTCCCTGATTGTTTTGAAGTATCCTTAGCCTCTTTAGAGTGAACTATCACATGTCTGTATTTGCTCTCCTCTTGACATTATAGCAACCTTAATTATAGAAGAAACAGTTTTCCACCAAGAATTCAATTTGTCACTCAAAATATTTGTAGTCTTTATATATCTTACTCTCTTGTGGAATATTACTTTGACTAGGCAAAGGTGTGTTACATTTGTTTATGCTGCGTTTGTTTAACTATGTAAAGATGTGTTACATTGGTTTATGCTGTGTGCGTTTAATTATGTAAAGATGTGTTGCTGTTTCACCTTGCCTGCCTAAGGCACCTGGTTGGTCTAATAAAAAGCTGAATGGCCAATAGCTAGTAAGGTGAGAGATAGGCGGGGCTGATGCATAGCTGAAGTTTTCAGGTCCCCCCGAAAACTTCAGCTACACTGGTGGGCAGAGAGAATAAGTAGGAGGAGGAATCTATGCTCAAGAGAATAAAAGAAGAATATAAGGGAGACACCAAGGGCCAGCCAGGCAGCCGCCAGACAGTCAGACATGGAGTAGGACATACAGAATGAAAAAAAGGTTAAAAGGCCCCAAGGCAAAACATAGATGAAGAGAAATAGGCCAATTTAGGTTCTAAGAGTCAGTGGGACAAGCATAGGTTAAGGGCAAGCATTCATAATTAATAATACGTCTCCATGTTGTGATTTGGGGGCTAGTGGTCCAAGAAAGTCTGTTACATTGCTCTGGAGTAAATGAGTAGTGATGCTGCATTTGGACATTTAGCAATTCTCAAATCACAAGTTTGTCCAGAATTGTACAGTGACAACACATGAAAATTGTAAGACAGAGAACTACAGAGATCATCTTCAGATCAGGCTGAACTCCTCCTGTCCCCTCTCCACTTCCCCGTGCTGAACACTTCTTCACTTCTGCTGGTTCCCCCTTTCAATCTCCCCCCAACAAACTATAAGCTGCATATTTACACATCCTCCTATCAAGTCTGTGTCCCCAGACTTCCACTCATGCATTCCCCTTTGGTTTGGAAAAAGGATATATTCACTCTTCCTCTTTTTTAAATTTATTTGTAGAGGGAGGGGCTATATGTGGAGGGGGAAGCTATGTGTGTGAGTGTGGTGTGTGTATTAGTATAGTGTTTGTGGGATTGTCGTACAGGGGTTGATTGCACACCTCTGCATTTGCTCTTGGAAGCCAGAGAAGGAATCAGAGGTCCTGCTCTATCGTTCTTTGCCTTTTGAGAGAGGCTCTCTCATTGAACCTAGAGCTAAGCTGGTAGCCCGCAAGCCCTAGCAATCCTCCTGAACACCCCACCCCACCCCGTGCTGGGATTACAGGTGTGCAGACACACCTGGCTTTTTTATGGATGCTTGGGATTTGAACTCAAGCCCTCACATGTGGGCAGCAAATGCCTTACTCACCAACCCAGCCCCTCAGTTCCTGTCTTCTGATTTATGAAGTTGTCGCTGCCAACTTTCTATCTCTTTAAGAAATCCATCTGAAGAAACCCTCAGCATGTTACCCATTCACGCTATACTCCAAGGTTCCCTTTCCCTCAATAATATTCATGTGGAATGACAGCCATTGGGGGATAGTTTACAAAACATCCAATCAGATTCCAGGAGTTCTGCAGGAGGGAAAGCCTGAACTCATGGTGTCCTCTCCAGGTCTCTTGTTGCCTTGCTGAGCTATTGTCAAGTCCTTGGAGAAGGTACCTGTGGGCATTTCTCTGCTCTGGTTTTGTTGTTTCCATTTTTAAACTACTTGTAGGACTTGGCAGGTCCGTGTGTTACATCATTCGATCACCAAAAAGTAATTTAAGGGTTATATCCCAATTTTCAGATAAGCACACCAAGGCTCACAGAGTTATTCTCCCAAGAACTCATTGTAAAAGTACAAGAAGCAACTCCCCAGCCCTGGAGAGCCAACTGCAGCATCAATGCTATCTGCTGTATTTTGGTGACACCGCCTTTTTAACAGCAAGCTATAAGTTTACACCACCTCGTAATTATGAGAGTGGATATAATAAGTAATGGGATCAAGATGCTTCATTCTGTATCTTTCCTCTTTTAATCTACCTAGAGACATTCCCTTTTAATCACCTGCAATGAATGATTGCTTATTACATAATTTTATGGCCCAGATACATGCAACACTAAAGCTGACTGAATTGCCCTTGGTAATTATAGCACGTGGGGAAAAAAAATCACATTTGCTTACCTTGACCTACTTGAATGAACTGATAATGTTCATTCTTAGCAGCCATCTAGCCAAATGTTCCCTATCACCATGCAAGTGTAGCTCAGTCAGAATAAAAGCCCGTGAATCAGAGGCTTGGGGGTTGTTTTGTTTTGTTTTAGGTTGGGTTGGGGGATTTTTTTGCTGTTCTTTGTTTTGTTTTGTTGTTTTGCTTTGCTTTTGCAAAAGCTCTGCTAATGTTGGTGCTTAATTCTCTGTAGCCATTATACAACTGTCCTGCTTCCCATGAGGCACTGAATAGAACTGTATACTTGTAAGTTTTTGCATACGTTTGTACTCATTAGATAATGAAGCTAACATGTTACCTAGGAGGCAACACTTTGACCTTAAAGAATGAATGATATGGGTGACACATGTCTCTTTCATGATTCTATTCTGGCCTCTTCAAAGGACATCATGGATAAGTCCACTAATGAGCTACTGATAGATTCTGCAGAGACGATGCCACTCACAAGAGACAAGGACTAGAGTTTACAAAGCAGGGGTGGTAGACATCACAAAGAGCATCAACAGGTCTCCATGGTCTGAAGGAGTGAAGGGATGCCATGGCCATTTATAGGTCAGCCCCAGGTTTCCTTAAATGCTAATGGAAGCGTGAGCTCTTGACTCTAAGAGATTCTGAGAAAAGCATTCCCAGGAGCATTTACCTCTGTCCAGTGGGTCTGGATAAAGGTGACATCCCATGTCCTATTCCTCAGCCTTCCCAGTCATATCAACTAGAACAATACAGGCTTGGGGGTACATTCTATTTATGAATGCAATATTCACTATGCATCCAAAAGAAACTTGTCCCGGACATACAAGGTTCTAATTCCAGTACCACGATGTGCTTGTGACCTTGGATGAGGCATACACATTCTGTACCTTACCTCCTGGACAGGAGAAGTCCATCCTTTCCTCCATTTTCACAAAGCATCGGAAAGTTTGGTTAAGACAAGGGAGCTTTAACAAGAGCACACAGTACTATGGAAACCAAAAACATTACTGTTAAATAAATTCCTAGTGGCTCCAGCCTAATGTCTTTTGTTGTGCCTTGTCACTACAAGGAACCTGGAGTCTGTCAGAACCACCAAAGGTCCCTCAGGTCACCAGCTGCTGTTAACTCCCCTGTCACATGCAGTGTGGTGCTTGAGAACTCAGGCTCAGGGGGTGTCACACAGTCCCCAGAAAACCCTGCACTGGTTCAGGTGCTATGAAAGCATTTTCTGAGTTTCCATTTCCTCTTCTGAAATGGGGTGATATGTTCATGAGTAAATCCCAATGAATCTGACTATCTAAGTGAGGATTAAATGAAGGAACTAACCCATATAAGAGGATTTAACATAGAATTCAGCACCCAGTGAGTGTCTGATCAGGGCTAGAAATATTATCACTTCAAATGCCTTCCTATGACAAGAATAGAACCTCCAAGCAATAAGGATTTCCAGAATCAGTTAAGTTTAGAAATGGATAAATTCCTATGAAGAGACGTGAATGTACTCAGAACCATCCGTGCACAGGCCAACCCTTCAAAATGGAGGCATGTTATCTACACCTTGCATGATGTCTTTGAAGATTGAAACACTTTCTTTCTGCAGAAACTTTGCAGGGCTGGATTCCAGGGGTCATGCTTTAAGAACTATTGCTCTCAAAAGTCAGATATTCATTACACTACAATGTTAAGCTCCTCAAAATATGAGAAAGAGGGTCAGCAAAGGGATTCAGCAGGTGAAGGTACCTGCCACCAAACCTGACAACCCGAGTTCAATCCCAGAGACCTGCAGAAAGGAAGGAGAGAACCAACTCAGACCTCCACATACATGCCATGGCAATGTGCTTCCCTGCTTTGAAACACATAAATAAATCGATTCAATTTAGAAAAAAAATTAATATGAGGTGAGGAAGAAAAGAAATGGATGGATGCACCTAGTTTTTGTTTCTAGTTGACTGAGTTTCAGGGCACTTTGATTTGTTTCCTTCCGGTGAAATTCCTGTTTCTATATGCCCTCTTATTTCAGGCTTATGAAAGAAGAAAGGCTGAGGGCAGTTGGCCATTGCTGAAGCTGGGTGATGAATATAAAATATGTCATTATAATATTCACACCCATGCATCTTCTTTTGTACATGTTTAAAAAGTTCCATGGAAGTCTTAGAAAACACATTAAATAAACCAGAAAAAAAAAAAAAAGTACATGTGTACATACAAATAGACTGTAACTTTCTTTGGTGTACTACATTTTATTTATTTATTTTGTGTGCTTTGAGGGTGAGGGGAGCACACATGTCCCATGGCACGCAAGTAGAGGGCAGAGAAAGACTTGCCTGAGTCGGCTCTCTCCTTCCAGTGTGAGTCCTGGGAATCAGACTCAGCTGAGCAGCCTTGGGGCTAGACATCATTATCCTCCGAGCCATCTCACCAAGCCCCAGACTATCTTTTAATATATACAGCAAATCTAAGAAAAAATGGCTACTGTACTGGGGTTTACACTCCTATTCAAGAAGAGGTAAATAATTGGCTTCTTTACCAAACTTGGGGATGAAGCTCTTCTCACACTTCAAAACCGAAAGTTGTCACTCATGGTGACCACATTCAAGCCAAGTCCACGTGGTGTGTGTGGAGGTATGGGGGCATCAACCTTTCAGCAAAGATTTTGCATTTTAAACCTAGAGTATAAATTACATCTTGAAATGAGTCTTCTCTCTTCCCTGCCTGTCAGATATGCTGCTGTATTCAGTCAAGTAAAACTTTGACAGGACTAACAACACAATCATCTCCTGTGCGATAGTGGACTTGACTTGAAGAACTGTGTCTGGTCTTCGTTTTGGGGGCGGGGATCCTTTTTTATTATCAAATTTTTTTCATTTATTTTACATACCAACCACAGTCTAGTCTTCATTTTAACTGACATGGTCTTTGGGGTTTCCAGCTGCCAGAAAATCCTAAGGAAGTTTCATTTGGGCCAGAATCCATTTCACTTGCCAAAATGCTAGTAAGAATTACCTTTACCGCTAAAAGTGAAATCAGCAAGCAGCGATCACATTTGGCCTTTTGGACAAATTCTCTCTAAATGCTCTTTTGTTCCAAATGCCATTGTTTTAAAATGTACCACATCCTGTCTAATTATGAACAATTAAGGTCCTTGCATAGGTGAATCGTGTATTTTATTGCTTGAACTCACTTTGGGGCATTCACACACTTGCCTGTCACCAAGGTTTGTGTCCATGCATTAGTCATTTCCCAACTGGCCAATTTCATGGTCTCCAGGAGGGCCATTCTCATTCAACCAGTTTGTGTTTATAATACAGTCAAAATTTATAAGGCACTTGGGTGTGTTTCCACCCTCTAAAGTTCCTCTTTCCTCTCACCCCCAGCCAGGCACAACGACTTTCTTCTTCACCTAAGAGTTACCTTTAAAATTAAGATTTTAAGGTCATCACTTTTGTTCTGGTTTACAGGTTTAAAAAAAAAAAAAAAAAAAAAAGCTCTTGTATTGAGTCATGGAGATAATGGCTCACCAAGCTCACAATAGGTTGACCTGCTTTGACTGCAAATTCCCCAAAGTCTTTAAGGAGGAAGATCCTTGGGGGTAGGGAGTCTTAAGAAAAGGTAATTCAACTTTCAAAAGTGGATGTTTCTACCTATGTGAACCCACACTGCGTTTCCAGTCACAAAAACACATTTCCACCAATCCACATCCACATCTGCACAATAAAAACAAGTCATATTCCAGATGTGGTCTGAAGCTGCCCCAGATAGACACACAGCCTGCCACTCTTAGTCAGACTTTCCAAATGAGCTTTCACAAAACTAGATTGGTTAAAAAAAAAAAAGAAAAAGAAACACAGGGGCCCTCATTCACTAGTCAGGGTGCCCATTGCTGGCCATAGAAGGATGGGTTTCTAGCACTCAGTAACTGTCACTGTTTTAAAATAAAATAATGGGCTTTGATGCTGCAAAGCCATACCATTGTTTTACATTGTTTATTAGTTTCTTTCTCCTAACAAGATAAATAGAATAGAAGTAGGAAATCAAAAAGCTAACATTAGCAAGCCACCTTCTGAGCAGATACCAGACCCGGGATAAGCATTTTGGTTGTGCCTTTTTCAGTGGACAAGTTGATTATCCCCCTTGTAGTGAAGCAAAAACTAGGCTTCAGCAAAAGGCACAAAATTAAATGCAGCCCTAAATGACCCATATATATATACCAAAAGGATAAGGACTGTGTGGGTCCACTTCTCAAGGACAGCTTCTCTCAGAACCTCCCTCTTGCCCACAGGCAGTTGGTCTGGCAGACTCTGATCCGTAGGTGCTTTTCATCCAACTCCCTTTCTGAGCCTTCTAACGACCACAGTTATACGTTCGGCCCCTTTTCTCTCAATGCCACTTTCATCATTTCATCATTTCCTTGTCTTCTAATCACTGCCCAGAATGAAATTCACCTTTCCCGGAGTCGACTACAGATTTGTCCAAAACCTCCTCCCTGGTCACTTGAACCAACTGATGTTCTGATATGCCCATGAATCCACTGGGTGCAAGGAGTTCACCACCTTCTTTCTGGTCAGGCCTCTCTGGGGCCAGTTCCTGCCCCTCCACCTATGCTTAGAAGTTTAATTTGTTCTTTTAGAGTCTGAAGAAGCCAAACTTCCTCCTTGAAAGCCAACTCTCTCCATTACCTAACTCAGTGTTTCTTGTTAGACAGGAAGTGCCCTGATGACTAGACTCATGTCTTACTCAACATTACAAGCCAGTTGCTAATGGAGCCAAGGTGATGTAACTAACCAGGGGCAGAAACTAGTTCTGATGAATGAATGTATTAGCAATATTTTTCTTCCAATATGCATGCTGTTTAAGACCGTGCTGGAGTTAGGACAAGCTCTGTGTTCTTCTCCTGACAGTTCAGAACCATCAAAGAAATCTGTGTCCTTGTGCTTGTCCCTTGAACCCATATGGGGGACCACTTGTCCCACTTTCAATGACAGTGAGCTTGTGGCACTGTGTAGTCTATGGATTTCATTTGATCAACAAATGTATGGAATGATTTTTGGAGAAAAATTAGTCAAATAACACTTTCCCATGGAGGCACATCTTTATGATGGTGGTTCCTGAACAGGTCCTCATTGGCTCTCTAGTGGACAATCTGCCCACAGAACAGATTTCTTAATTAAACTGAATTGCCCTGTGCCAGACTCCATTTCACATTTGCTAAATCAGTTTCATGAACAGGCCATCTTGTGTATCAGACTCTTGACTGCAAATATGTATAAATACACATTGCATCCTACTGTTCTGGGCATAGTTTTGAATCCTGGGGAAATAAACTGGGCATTTGTTTCCAAGCTGACTGGCATGTTTCATTTCAGAGTGAACAGAAGGGAAGCTCTCGGGGAAGTCTGTGAATTGGGAGGGGAAGAAATTCTACTCCATGTCAATAACCGAAGCCTGGAATCTTTAAATAACAAATGGTATTTTTTTTTTTTGATACCCAGGCTTCAACCCACTATCAACACTTGCTCATTTTCACTTCTAAAATAGTTTTAATTTTTAACTATCCTTCCCCTACAGGCCTTCTTTGGGCCTTCATCAGCCTTTAACTGACATCAATTTCTAAATCATAGACTGTATAAGAATTAGCTAGGACATTCACTTGAATACAGACACACAGATACCAGTCCACAGACTGTGGAATGGGCCCAGGTAATTCACATGTTAAATAAGCTTTGTAGGCAATTCTGATAGAGGGCCATGCTTGGGCCAGAACAAGGACCAATGTGTCTGTCATCTAAAATGGAAATCTGAAAGTAACTTACATCCACTAAAAACTTATGCTTTCCCACACCAACTAAGAACAATGGAAGCTTTTGACCTCAGTGGCATGATGTTCAAAGACTTTTATGACCCCTTTCCCTGGATACTACCCACTTTGGTAGGACCTCCAGAAATACTGTTCTAGAATATTAATGTGGTGTGCTCATCCTCACAAAACTTTTATTTTAAGACCCTCTCAAAGACTATTTCTGACAACTCAACTTGAGACTTCCTCTTCCAAGATTATCTCTGGCCCCAACTCCTCCCTATACCATGTGGTTCAGAACAATCCCTTTATATTCTTACAGATCCCTCGGTAACGTCAATCACAGCATCTCCCATGATGCAATGCAACCATCTACTTACTAATATTTGTTCTGCCGCATCATGACCTTTTTCCACACAGGAAGCGCACCTCATTTTGTGCCTACCTCCTCTAAAGAAAGCACTCAACTGATGCTGTCTATTTGAAGTCACTCTCTGCTGTGACGGCAGCCCCCTACAACTCATTCCTTATCCCATACAGTTAAAGCTTGGTGTGCAGGGTCTTAAAGGGAATGGCCATCAGCTCTTAGTTCTCCAGTGCATTTGTAACTACAGCACAAAGAGGAAAGTGTTGTCAGGGCCACTGATGAAGATTTTAAAGCAAGCAAAGGGAAAGAAAAAAATCTAAGTGCAAATGAATCTCTGTCAGTCATGGAGCAGAGCATGGAGCTACAGGCTGACCGAGAGAGGGGAAGCCCAGCTCTGCCATGAGCAGACCACACCAATTCTCTATGTCTTAATTTTCTGATAGAGAGTGAAGAATGTCCCCTGGTTTTTTAAGACAATGAAGAAGATCTTGGCAAAGATTTTTCTATAAAGTATAAAAGAATGTATTTTATGAAACCTAAGATAAAGGTTGAGGAGCTGAAAACCTTTTGCAACATAGAGTCTCTCAACTATTCAAAAGGACAAGGATCTATAGGCAATATAGAAAGGAATGGTTGCATGCCAATACAATTTTATTTCTGAAAAATAGTCAGTGAGCCAGATTTGGGGTTTGCAGACTTCTGCACCAGACTAAACCGCAACGGGTGCTGAACTTGAAGATGTTAGCATTTTCCTTGGAGAAATTTTCTACTTGGTGAGCACTCTGAGTTTCAACCTTTTATACAACCTTTAATTGTACCCCCACTGGAATGAGATTGCACCATGACCATGTGTACTCGCCTGAATCAATATAACATAGGCTGTCATCTGGGACTCACTACCTCATATTTCCCGTAATTCTAATCTATATTTGTCACCAGAAGTAAAACCAATGGGGTGGGCCTGGGAAAGCATAGTTTCTGCTATGATTTTCGCCATTTTGCCACACAGAAGTTAATCTGAAGTTCTTTGTGAGACACTGAAGCAGCAGCAGCAGCAGCAGCCTGACTGATAGGAATGATTTTTTCTTCTACTTGAAAATTGCTTGTATTGATTGCTAAACGGTTAACTAAGAGCCATGTTAAATGAAATCCAGACAACGCTGAATGAAACTAAGACACTAAACTGCTGAATGCACTCCATTGCTCCCACCTTTCCCTCACCCATCACCTGACTATGACAGCCAAAAAGAAAACCCCCAACCTTCAGAATTATTTAGGTATTTCTGACCCTCAACATACATCAGTGTGACTTCAAAGGAAACTTATTGTACTCTAGCATGAGTTAATACACAGATCCTGTGCCTGCTAATTTATAGTATAATAAACACTGCTAGAGTTTCATCTAGAGAGTAAGGCAAAAACAAGTATTTCAAAAATAAATCTAAATAATCCATACCTGCCACCTTTGTATATCAGCATTTATAAGCTAACTTTTTTCGATATTTTTCTGGAACAAGTTGTTGCCCTCCTCTGCCCACATAGTCACCAACTTTGTGTCCTCTAATGCCTGTCTTCATTGGCAAAGCCTTGACCAATAGCAGCCACTGCAACCCAAAAGAATGGGAAATAGTCTTGTCTGCTGCCTCTCAGATGTGCACATGCATCTCCATTCTCGCCCTAATTCCTACCATATTTGAACAGCTTATATACACTTCAGCTGCTTTAGCTCTTCTTGTGAACATCTATGTGCCAGCTGTTTTTCTATAGGTGCCTATCTGGTCTAGTTCCCAGGCTGACCCAACTGCTGACCTCTAGATCTGTTCAGGTCCTCCATATATTGGTAACAGAAAATAGTTTAAAAGACAGGGCTAGGATATACTCTCATCCTGGAATAAAATCTTCCCTAGTTTGAAGAGGTATCCTCTTTGTGAGAGTATCTGCTTCTTTCCCCATCCTAAGAGAACAAACTCATAAGTACCTCACACTAGGGCTCAACCCCGAGCTAGGATTATCCTTTGGCTACCTTGCAAATCCCTCACTGGTAGCAAATGGCTGCGACACGGGCCTTTGAAAGTGTTTGTACAGGTCTCAGGCCTGGTCGCATTTTTTAGAGAAAGGTGCCAACTAATCCACTCTGGGAATGTGGACTGTAACTCACTGCCTTGATGACATTATTCTCCCCTCCAAACCCTTTAAAATATTTCATCAGCCTGTGCTGTCACATAGACTTGCCTCTACACGCATAAAATGTCAAAACGCATAGCTCCAGAGCTAATTCTGGGCAGTCTGGGTAAACTCCACCTGCCTCCTGGCAAACCTAGTTCTTTTTTTTTCCAGGTGGAATGGATGCTTCACTCTTCTTCCAACGAGTTAGATTTTGTTCATTTGGGAGTGTGTGTATGTGGGTCAGGTGAGTGCTAGAAGCAAACGGCACTTTCAAAGTAGAAAATGCCAGGAAAGTATAACTTTGGGTATCAAGGGAAAATATACCCTTTCTGAACAAATGCTCAGAGCAGCAGATAATCCCCATTGTTAAAATTGTCTATGAAGAAAGGCTGACACATGCAACTCACTCTTCCCTTCCCTGCTTCCATGAGGTGACCAGACTCTGCCTACATCCTTCTGCAAAGGGCTTCACAAAAGTTCTCCTGAGACACCTGATGCTCTATTGTCCCTTTGTCCTAATGAAACACACTAAAGAAAGTGCTCTGCTCACAGAACACTTGTCCCTGGGATCCAGAAACACTTTCAGCACACAAGCTCTCTTTCTTACACACCTGACTTTCAGCTAAGATGCTCAGGTGAGTTCTGATCCTCACCATACATACACAGTGGGACAAGTCTTAGAACCATGTAGTTCTTAAGAGAACCATTGATTTAACCAATGCCAGTGGGTACCCATGTTGCATTATTAAGTTACACATTCTGGATCAGTCAATTATATGATCCTGTTTCTACATTTCTAATCAGCTCTTAGGAAGCACTCAAATCCTAGGTGTGCTGTCAACATTTGGGGTGACAAGAATTTAAAGCACACTGTCATAGAGACTGGTAGATTAAAGTCCCTGCATAGCCCTCAAACACAATCTCTGATATATTTTGTTGTTGTCTGGTAGCTTTTCATTTGTTGTCTGTTTCATATTCACTATAAAGCCCAGGGTAGCACAAAATTTACAAGTCTCCTGAATTCTGAGATGACAGACATACAGCACAGGTCCAGTTTTCTCTCTGCTTTAAATACACTCCCCAGATAGAAAGCAGAGGTAAGTGAGAATTTCTGAACTGTCTTGAAAGCCAAATAAGATTTCTGATAGTTCCTCTGCATGCGCACATATGGTAGGGAATTGTTTTCTCCACTCAGCAACAGGGTACTAGAACACCATGGGTCTTCTGTCAGAGCCAGGCAAGACTATCCAACCCTGTGAGATGACTCATCCCTAACAGGCTTGATGGCCAGCTGGCCCAAACCTGTTTCTGTGATATTTTCTGAGAGCCAACCTGGGTCTGCCTAAGGGCCTTAGCAACAGCAGCTGAACATAATCTGGAGATGACCCGGACCAATGAGAGACAGTCATGTCACACTAGCAGATGCATATTCATCAGACCTTCCCCCAGGGTGGGGTGGAGGGTATATAAGGCTTGCCTCTTCCTGAATAAACTGAGCTTGTTGTTTCAACATTCTCTCAGAGTCTGTGTCATTGACTCTGCACCTACATGGCCCATCCCCCAAAGGGAACAACAGCACAGGACCCTGCCACACAACCCCTTTATCCTTGCTGGAGACTCTTACTGGAATGCACCAAGCCTCCTCTGAAGCACTTCTTGTACCCCAAATGTCCCTTACCAGGAAACATCTTCTCTGGTCCAAGGCCTAACACTAGTGATGCCCTGTGGAAGGATTAAAAATAGCTGCTTCCACAGAGTCCTGTTGTTTTTAACCTTCTCAAGAAGAGTGAGAATCTCCTAGATCTACAGATCCAGATACCCTCTAGCACATTTAGAAGACCTCATGATAGCCCTATGAGTCTTGTGCAGATTGACTAAGTAGTTCTAATAAAGATAACACTAGATGCTTCTATTTATTTTATCCTTTCAAGGATCTCTACAGTTCCTAAT
Source organism: Peromyscus attwateri (assembly GCA_902168425.1). NCBI lineage: Eukaryota > Metazoa > Chordata > Mammalia > Rodentia > Cricetidae > Peromyscus > Peromyscus attwateri. The sequence continues at coordinate 26,800 of CABHPP010133177.1, forward strand.
AACCTTGCAGACTTTGCATGAATTTAAAACAAATTATAATAATGTAAGTCTGTCCCTATTCATCAGCTATGACAACTGAGGACCATGGAGAAAGAAGGTCATTTACCCACACATCTCATGGGTGACATGTGTTTGGTATTACATAAGGCTAATTCCCAAACTGTGCTATAAACTCCTATGCTCTGTTTCCTATACTTTATCTCTGTTTTCCAGAAAAAATCCATAAATTAGTTTCCTTTCCCAGAACATAACTAATTCATTAAGTTCAAACATCAAACTCTGATGGCACACAGAGAGCCCCATCTAGAAACTACTACAGGTGTGATCTTTTGTAAAGATAACACAGATATAGATAATATAGACATAGAGAGATAAAGATGCTATATAAACATACAGAGAGTTGGCAATATTTTCTAATGCTGACACTCAATTCCTAAGAGAATGAAAACACACACTCTCCTTCTTTTATATTTCCAAAAACCTTTAGGTCACTGTATATTGCAAACACATAATAAAAACTCCTGGCTAGAGTGAATGAGCCAATGTAATATTTACGTGGGTAGAGTTGGCCAACGTTGAAACCAAAACAAAACAGAACCAATGAAATCCTTGTACAATGTGGAGTGATTTTTCTCTCAGTTATGTTTTGTGTGATAAACATCTGTCTACTGCAAATATCATGGTGTACTTGAGACATGATCACCAGAGATCGGAGATAAGGAACTGATATTTTACATAACTGAGAAAAGTCACTTAAGATTCAAACCTATGCAGTAGAATAATCTCAAGAATTATTCTACCCATTACTATGACCTGTGAATACACATGTTGAAAGTTGTACAATTTTTAAAAAGCAAAACATTCAATTTCACAACAGCCACAGTGGTGAGCAAGGGTTTTATCTAAGGGGTACACTAATACCTTGAGGTTTTAGGCTGTTCATGCTGACTGAGAACATGCTTTTGAAGATGTTTTCTTACTGAATTCCCTATAACTTTTGAAGATCTTGCCTTTGCCAACTTTTCACCAGAAGCATGAAAACTATTTACCATTTCCTAATATGGAAGCAACCTAGGTACCTGTAGACAGGTGAATGGAGAAAGACAATGTGTTGGAAGGAGTATGCTGTGCACATGGAATATTATTTAGCCGTAGAGAAGATTCCATCACTTGTAACAAAATAGCTATAACTGGTGTATATTACATTGAGTTAAATAATTTAAATAATCTTTCATGTGTGAAAGTTAAAAGAAAAGTGGACCTGAAAACGAAACAGTGATAACTAGCAATTGAGAAAGGAGAGGAAATGGATAAAGAGAGGCAAGATTTGTCACTGCTTGTTATATATATATATGTGTGTGTGTATACATATACACATATGTATTTATATATATGTATGTATATATATGCATATCAGATTGAACTCCATTAATATGCACAATGAATATGCATTAATTAAAAGTAAAGTGGAATGAATAATGGTCACCACTTTGACCCTTTGGACAATGAGACCTGGCTCCATCACAACTAAAATAATTATGAATCCAAAGCTGATGAATGCTACACACTAGCCTTTTCCTACATATCTTCACTGGATGCCCTCTGGTATTTTGATGTATGTAGGACCTACCAGCATGATGGCACCTTCTAGCCCTTCCCAACACTTAACAGAACTTGCTGCCATTTTTCCTTCCTCATGCTCCTTGACTGTCTATTGCTCTTCAGAATCTGGTTCACATCACTATAGATTATCAAAGAGCATGGTTTTTTAAGGAAAAAGCAAATGGAATGAACTTTGCAGTTACCAACCAAGTTGTAAATAAGTTTAATGTTTGATTCTTAAGAAAATTGCATTTGGTTGATCAAATAGAGTTTTACTACAAGATATATTCCAGCTGCCTTCCTCTGAAAATAGTTGAAATGTTTTTTGGATTTTACCATACTTCTTGAAAATCAAATTTTCAAGTTCATAGGGCATTTAAACTCTCAATCTCTTTTCACAAATTCATTTGCCCATTCTTTTTTTTTTTAATGGAATAAGCTACATTTAAATGGCTGCTCATAGAAAGAAGGCAATTTAAAGTAAGGACTGGCAAAGAAAGGGAGGAGGGAGTATATGGGGGCACCAAGATCATGATGGGGAAACCCACAGAGACAGCTGACCCGAGCTAGCAGGAGCTCATGGACTTGGAGCACAGAGGATTTAAGTCATATATTTCAAAATGGTAGGAGAAACTAATGCTAGGATCTTTCCCCAAAGCTCCTAATATTTAAACTCTATTTTCCCTCCTCACTATGCTAATCCTGGTTTGTACATGCTCTTTAAACCTGTGCTAAAGTCCACAGTTTAGTTAGTTAATAAATGAGAGTGTGCACGCTACGTTTAGGGACTCCTGTAAAGGTCAATGTTAGCTTTCACTGTTAGACTACACTAGACTGAGTGGACTCACCTCTGCAGTCTCCTCCTCCCCCTCATCTAAAAATCACCTCCTCAAAACACCTCCTTTGCCTTAATCCTTTGGGTCTTTTGAAATCAACACTCTTTCTCTATCCATACTACTTCCCAGGCAGATTTCTCAAAGCCCGTCATAACTCTTCTTTCACCATGTAACCATGCAATCAACTGCCAAGGACTCCTACTTCTTAAGATGTTTGAAAGCTCTGTTTTCATTTCCATGGCCACTGCCATCCCTTCATCCAGGATTTCATAAATTGTACTTCCTTTACAAAGTCCCCAATAAATGTGAGAATGTACAGTCATGACCCTCCATCCTCACCAAGAAATCCTTCCTCCACCATGCCACCAGACTGGTCATTCTAGATATTGCAAACACCATAGCTTCCCAATGGGTTTGTGCAGAACAACTCTTGCCCACTTTTCTGCTGAGCATTGCCACCTACTTTAGTAGTAAGAGCAGCTATTTATATGTTGGGAGTGCATCCTCACTAATAGGTAGAGTGCTGAGTAGCTTTTTCCTAGTCACTCATCTACACCTCACAACAACCCTTTGATATTGTTTCTTTTCCTCATTTTGCAAGCTTGCCAAAGGCATAGAGTTAGGGTGCAAACTACTAGGCAGTCTGGATCTGTGCTCTAAACCTCTGGCCCCCTCCATCTAGGTTCCCCACCCTCATGTCTCTATAATTACACATCTGTCTACAAGCAGCTTGCCTCTCCCTTTTAATGACAATTGTGTCCTTGCTCAAATCCTAACTTAGTAGCGCTAAGTCCCAGAGAGAGATGCTAGCTTTTGCTTTAATCACACAGCTCTTTTGCTGCATCTTCTTAACACTTATCCTAAGCCAACAACATGCACAAACTTCTCCTTCATCCCTACTGCAACCCTCAAGGAAAATAAACTCAGAGGAGCTGAAGTTGTCATACACAAAGGGCTGAGCCTTTGAGGGAGTGGCTGGTTCTCTATAAACCTTCAAATGCAAGGAGTAAATAGATCATCAGTGCAGGGGAGAGGCCACTCACTTCTTGCTTTTCTCTCTAGCAGTTATTGAAAGAGTAGAAACAAGGTTGACAAACAAGGCTATGTTCACAGTAGACTTGGAGGTAGACAGAATGCACAAGCATGGAGGACACCTTCTTGGGCCTATTCCCTGGGTAAGGAAAGAAAAATCAGATGGACACTGATGAAACGAATGCCTATCTAGTGGAGTATTTGCATGTCTTATTCTTCTCCTTAGCATTTAAAGGACACAAGTCTGCTTTTGAAATCCTTCCTTCTCATTAACTCTTTAACCTTGGGTTTCAAAGGGTACTTGTGGAGATAAACTGAACAATAACAAAAAAAAATTAAGGTCACAAAGAACAAGCAAAGAAAAGAAACAGTACTTACAAACAGTATTGCCACTAAATCCCTTCCTTAGGTACTGATGGCTGGTAGTGCCCTATCCTACTCACTGTATAATTAGCTAGAACCTAAGGAAAACCCAGGAGAATGAAACTGCCATCAATGGGAATTATTTTTGTAATCAAACTCAGAGATACAAGAAAACCATTTAGGGTTTTCAGACAAAACTGATTTCCCTTGAGGACTCCTTCCCATCACCACCAGCATAGAGTTCGACCCTTAGCCAGCAGAGAAGAGAAGAGCTGTGAGAATCTAGTGCCTACCAAGTAACCATGACCCCACACTGTCCCATTCATCAGCCGCCTAGATGAACCACAGGCACACCATGCCTGGTCCTACACTCAGAAATTATGAAGATGATGAAGATGATGATGATGATGATGACGACGACAAAGAAGATGTCATGATGGTATAAGTAAAACAATACCCTAATAAATAAAACTTGTAAACATTTTTTCTTAATGTCTTAGGCAAATCCTACTTGGTGTGGGACAGGTTTGGCATAAGGAAAAGAGAGTATCAGGGATTTCCTTCCTAGTATTCAGCAAGTCCTAGCCTAGTTTCCATTTGCAATTTCCCAACAAACCCTGGCTTCAAGAGAAAGAGGGGGAATATACAAAATATAAAAATATAATTTAAAAACAAGAGTGAAGCCACGACTGAATGTTAGGAACAGTGGAAAGGCAAGCATGTGAGTAAGTGTGTCCATGAGTGATGCTGTGTCCATCTTCATACCTCTTGATGGATTTCCAGCACGGCAGAAGACTTCCTGACTGCGGTTACAGTGTGCAGCCTAGAAACAGAGAAGAGACAAGGAAATGCATCTAGACACACACATCCACACACTCTTGAGAATGCTATGATGTCAACTGAACTACCATCAATACTGGTTCAGAGAAGCCTGGGGTAGTAGAGCATAGATGTGATCTAGATATATTGTATACATCTATAAAGTTTTCAGACGTTGAAGAAAAGCGATTTTGTATAAGTGGTAGAAAAAGAAACAAAAACAACTTGTTAAAAAAAAAAAAAAAAA
>CABHPP010133178.1:2408-17289 GCA_902168425.1 Peromyscus attwateri
CACACATATGCAGGGCAGATTCACTAAGATTTTATAATAATTACTTTTATGTTTCAAATTCCTAATAAATAAGCTTTCCTGACTTGGTAAGGCAACAGTTAGATGTACTGATACATATACTTTTGATATTTTGTTAATCCTTTCCCCTGATTAGCACCAATAAGATAGATGATAAGAGTTTTGCCTTTCAGTTGATAGCTTTGCCTCTGCATTGGAATTTCAACCAGAAACCCAGGGTTATACTGGCTGCCGTTCAAGTAGCGGAGTCAAAAGGCAGTCTGTTTCCATATGGGTAGGATGAACTCCAGCCCGTCATTTCCAAGGGTAGAAGATGCTAAAAGCCAGGAAGGTGTCTTCTCTGCAAACTGCTGGAGAAGTAATGAGAAGCAGTGCATAGCCAAGAACCCTACAGCCCTTAGATTTATCTCCTGTGAGACAAAGGTGGTCTGAACCTGGCCCACTAATTTCCTGTTGCTTGGTTTACAGAGTTCCTCTCAGAGACTCTTCAAGCCTGGAGGAATCAGTGAACCCATGGCATGCTTGCTGGATAAACACAGCTTGGAAAATTGTACTTTCTTGATGAAAACGTTAGTTTTTGAGGTCCCTTAGATAGTTCGTTTGGGGTGTGTTATGAGGAAGTCTCCTGTTTCCTCTGGCTGGAACCCAGCAGGGGTTTTGTTTCAGAAGCAGATAGAACCAAATCTAAAGATCACAGGTAAGGAATAAAAATAGTCTCAGTAAGAAAAGATCAGAATGAGTGGAGGAGCGACAGCCCCACTCCTAGAGGCTGTGAGGAGTATATCCCTTTTTCCTCCTTTTACCCTTTCTTGCAACTCCCCCTGGGTGGGCAGTTCCAGGAAAGAGGCATGTGGGCTGGCAAGAGGACTCAGCAAGTACAGACACTTGCTGCCCAGCATGAAGAACTGAATTTGATTTCCAGGCACTCGAATGGTAGAAGGAAAGAACTGAGTCCTGAAAGTTTCAAAATGTCCTCTGACCTTGACACAAGGGAAGCAGCATGTGCACAACCTCTCTCCCAATGTAAAATAATAAAAAAAAAAAAGTCATAAAATAGTCTTTTTGAGTTCCAAAGGGGACATGCACATCTTGGAAGGCCATTTTTACACAGAATTCAACCTGTTATAAGCAGATGCATGAAATGTAAGAATTTAGGGTTTCGTACATGTTTAAACACCTCTAAGATGGAAGACTTCACTAAGGTGAAGGATAACAGCACTCTGTGCATTCTCCCAGGAAAAAGGAGCCTCTGAAGATGGTTTGAACAGACTTGGTGAGAGTTGAAAGTTATTATCTAGTTTTCCTTATACTCTGCTTCCGGGACCCTCAGCTGGTCCATCTGGCACTCACTATTCAGTATGGTCCATTTGAGGGAGTCTTGTCACTGTCCCACTTGAACCTACTTCCTGCCTAAAGGACATAAGCAATATTTGGCTCCCAAACAAGGGATTATAGGACATATTCAGAACCTTATGATTATTTCCCCACTTGCTCATTTGTTATCAAAGCTAATTACTCATTTAAATGGTGAGATTCAGACTTTATCAAAGTTAATTCTTTCCTCCCACATATGGGTCCCAGGGACATCAGGCAGAAGTTAAACCATCCAGGTAACCAAGGCCAAAGATGAGACTTTTCTGGGGCCTGGAGCAGTCCATGGACTGGGAGTTCTCTTGTTAGTATGGTGCTGAATCAATGTTTAGCCACCATGCTGTATGGACAGAGGGGCCCAACGAGACATAGGAAGGGCATGACTTCCTCCCTTGGGACTGTGCACTGGTTGTATATGTCAATCATTTTAGCTCTGAAACTCAGCTTCATTACAGACATGCTGGTCATCTGCGGTGTAGCATGAGTCTTATTAATAAAATCAAACCCAGAGCCAGGTATTGGGGTGAACACTGGAAGGTCAGAGAGACAGAATGAGCCACAGCTATCTCACCACGCCAGATCCTCAGCTGGTCTTGTTTCCTCAGACTGGAGGCCTCTGAGTCTTCATCCAGAATGGGTCTCAGCTGAACTGCTGCTAGAAGCCTGAATGCTTAACCAGGCCAAATGCGTAACCAGGCCAAATGCCTCTCCAGGGCAAATGCCTCTCCAGGGCAAATGCCTCTCCATGGCAAATGCCTCTAGTTTCTGGTCCTCATGCCTTATATACCTTTCTGCTTTCTACCACCACTCCCTGGGATTGGAGGCTTGCTTTCTGGGATTAAAGGCGTTGGTCACCATGCTTGGATGTACCCTTGAACACATGGATTTCTGCCTCTGGAATGCTAGGATTAAAGGCGTGTGCTACCACTGCCTATCCTCTATGTTTAATATTGTGGCTGTTCTGTCTCTGACCCCAGATAAGTTTATTAAGGTACACAATATTTTGGGGAACACAATACCACCACACTGCGCTGATAACTGGATGTGGGTACTAGGTGAAGCCCAGGTGGAGAACATCAATCCACACATCCTTTGTGGAAGGTGGGGGAAAATACAGCTGAGCAGAACCTTTTTGAAATACAATTCTTGATCATTTATTCATCTTATTGGTGGTTCATTAAAAGTCATCTTTCTTTTGGTTCATTCAATAAGATAATTAAAGAGCAGGGTTTTTGAGATTATTGAGCATTTTCTTAACAGTAGCTTTTGAGGAAACTATAACAAAAAGTCCTATTGCTAATGAGGAGTGGAATGCAGTGTGAGTGAGATTATGATAAGATAGGATGTAAGGGGTATTGAGTTCATTTGGAACAACCTTGAACATTTCCTTTTGGAAAGGCTAGAAGCTTCACTATTTGCATTCTCCTGCTTATGCTAATCTAAAATAGCCACAACACTAAAATTAGTTCTAATTTTTGCATGTGGACAAAGGAATGCAAACCTCTCATTAGTATTTCCCAAAGCAATTAGGTATATGCAAAATTAGAGCAGAGACTGGGATATTAAGTCATCAGAAATTTTATGGGAAATGAAAATACAATTGGAAGATAGGTCCTCTTCTTTAAAAAATTAAAATGTATTTATTTATTTGTGTGTAGGGGGACATGACACAGTTAGAAGACAATTGTGGGATTTAGTTTCTTCCTTCTACCAAGCAATTCTTGGGGATCAAACTCTGGCTGTTAGGCATAATGGCCAGTGCCTTTACCCACTGAACCATCTCACTGGCTCAGAAAATAAAAGATCTTTACTGATATATAAACTTTATGATGACTAATACTAAGCAGAGGTGGAAGAAGTTTGAATAAAAATGTACAAAGGAAAACATATTTGATGACAAACAGACTGATAGGCACCACACAACAAAAATCACATTTGAATTCTTCTTTTCCTTCTCAGAAATTGTGTTAACTCTGCCAATAGTCAGGTTAGCTCACATGTTAATCCCAGATGAGATAATTTTGATCCACACCCCCATTTATGTCTACAGTTGGGGTCTGTCCTCATTTGCATCTCTGTTGCTATGAGAAAACACTGACCAAAAGTAGCCTGGGAGGAGAGAGTTTATTTTATCTTCCAAGTTATCCTCTATCACTAAGGGGAGACAGAGCAGGAGCTGAAGGCAGAAACCTGGAGGAAGGAACTGAAGCAAAGACCATGGAGGAACACTGCTCACTGGCTTTCTTCCTCTGGCCTGTTCAGCTACCTTTCTTATATAGTCCAGTCCTTTCTGCCAAGGGATAGAAACCCACAGTGATCTGAGCCCTCATAAATCAAACAGCAATTAAGAAAATGCCTTGCAGAAATGGCCATAGGCTGCTCTAATGGAGCTCCACTTCCCAAGTCCGTCTATGTTTGTGTCAAACTGAGAACTAACCAGCATGGGGATTGGTTACATTGAAAAAGAAATATGTTTGGAGGTGAGTATATGATGAAGCAAAGAGTCTTGGCAACAGGGTTTGAGGCCCTGCATAGATGTTCACCAAGAAGCAAAGCAGGTGCCTGGGATATCACCTGCATCAGCTAGAAGTAAACTACACAGAAGAAGAAAGATCATCTTTCTGATTCTTGGCTCTGTCTGACCCGTAGAGAACACAGCTGTGCAATTGATATCTGCTTTTGTTACCTTCTTGTTGCTGTGACAGAATGCCTAACAGAAACAATATACGGCAGGAGGCATTTATATTGACTCATGGTATCAGAGGGACCTGACTGGGACAGAGCTGAAAAGGGGGAGTTGATTATTCAGCTGGCTTTCTCCTTGTCTTCCCCACCTTATAAAAAAAGATGTTGTTTACCTTTCATGTGTGTATATATGTATGTGTCTGAGTAGGAGTATGTCTACTTCAGTGTTCACAGAGTCCAGAAAAGGCACTGGGTCTCCTGGAGCTAAAGCTACAGACTATTGTAAATTCTTTCACATGGATACTGGAAACTGAGCTTGAGTCTTCTAGAAGAACAATATGCTCTCTTACCTACTGAGCCATCTTTGTACATGCTTCCAGCCCGTGGGAATCATTCTGCTCACATTCATGACATGCCCTTACCTGCTCAGTTAATCCTCTGTAGACATTCTCACAGACATCCAGAGGCATGCTTCATCTCTCTCTTAGGTGAATGAATGCAAATATAATCAAGTTGAAAATGAAGATCACTTGTGACAATACAGTTTGGTAAATGAGCAATGATCATATTGAAATTACTTGAGCTCTTAGTCATTTTTTTTTCATGGGCAAAATGGGAAATATGTGCCAATAGGTGATAAAAATGACAAATGTGAAGTGCTGATTCCAGACATGGCACAAAATAGGTTTCCAACAAATGGCATGCTGCTAGAGAGACATGGCAATGAACACCACTGGACCCTGGAAGAGGATCTCAGATAATATTCTAGAGCAATACACAGTAGGTTAGCCAAAATTAAACATGAAGATGGAAACTGCAATAGAAACCTGAAAAGATCACATGGGCAAATGGAAAGGGTTTGTTAGAAATATGGTAGAGATCACAAAGAAAGAGACCCACCACTTCCAACTGAAGTGTCTGAACCAGGTGAACTTGTTGATGGAGAAGGGGTGTTGCTTACCAGGGCAGAAGAATAAGCAAGAGGAACAAGAAATACTCTTAGATTTTATTCTAAGGCAAGTGGTGGCTGAGTCCTTTTCCCGTTGGCGGGGTCCAACATCACAGTCTTTTGGGATTGGCTAGGCTTCAAAGAATAGGCACAGAGGCAATGGAGGAGGAAGAGTCCCAGCCACTGTAATCTGAGAATGCAGCAGGGCCTTTGGGTAAACTAAGGTTTCACTGGGTGAGGAATTAATGAAAACACTTGCATGAAAGTCTCACAAGGTTGGGAAGGTAAAAATACTTAAATTCCTTGCCATAAACATAAGTTTCATAGTATTTGATAGAAAAGTTTCTTTCAGGGTGAACAACTGCCAAACTCATGATCATAAGGAGAATGTTGAGTGATGTGGGGCATTCTGAAGCTGATAATCTTCAAACAAAAGTCTGGTCTTGATTTGGACTGAGCACAGCAGACACTTTCACAGGGCCACAGTGGGTACAGAGAAATAAGAACAATAAGCTTACATTGCAGTTCAAAGTTATTCAGTTGAGACAGGGCTCTATTGTGTCACTTGTCATTTGCCTGAGAAATCTCTTTAATCTTTAGGAAATGACTCGTTGAAGATTGCATAAAAATACATTTGAATATACATTTTAAGAGAGTAGTAAGTAACAAAGGCATTTGCAAAGGAAGACTCCTGAACTCATGCATGAGTGTGGGCTTCTCAAAGGGGCCCCTGTTGTATTTAATCAGAAGTAAGAGTGTGATTTTTTTAAGTCACTTTCTTCAAAAAGTTGTTAAGGAATTTGAATGAGAGCACAGCTTGGCTCCCGAGTCACCTGACAGGATTTCATCTGCTGGAACTGTCAGCTGGTGAGGGGTTTCCACAGCACTCTGGGGACTTGGGCTCCTTTCTCACCTCTTGTTCCCAAACCTCCCTTCCTTTCCATCCTGTCTCATTTAGTATTTTGCTCTACAAAGTAGCTGTACTTAAAAGACTGAGAGGCAGTTCATGTTTTGAAAGATTGTCTCACCAACGGAAAATAGAGCACATTGGAAATTTGGCAGCCTGATCTCAACAAATGGCAACACTCAGATGATGAGGACACAGAAACCACGTGTCAACTGCCTCGCACATTTCACTTCTGTTCCTTTCTTTCAATGGGGCAGCTGTGTGTTTAGAACTCTGGCTCTGGACTTGGGCAGATGGGAACATCCTGGAGTTCTAGCCTGCACTCACTGTGTGGTCACAGCAGACTGATCAGGCTCTCTCAGCCCCCAAAGTGAAGCCTCTGTCACATTGTGTTAACAAAACAAAACGGCTAGCACAGCCCTTGGTACTCTCCTGGGAAGTTTGAGGATCCCTTCCACGGCTGCTTAGTCTTATAATGAAGTTAAAAACTGAGTCAAGGACCATTTTAATAGAGTTTGAGAGAAAAACTACAGCACAGGTAAGCTGAAAATCTTGTCAGCCACCTGGAGGAAAGAGATGGAAAAGGGGAAGAAAATCAAGCCTTTTTAGTTAGTGTCCATGGAAGCAAGCTCACCAAAGATGCTGCATAACAGCAGCAAGAGAAGGGCTTCATAGAAAGTGTGACAATGTACAAAGGGATCAGGTAAGTTATTATTATTATTATTTATTTTGTGAAAATTGTATATATGAAAATGAAAATATGATCATATCAAATCCATTTCTCCCTCTAACTCCCTAGTATTTACCCAGCACATCACCCCCTCATTCATGTCTCTTTTTTTTATAAACCAAGGCTGACTGAACATCAGTGAAGAGGTGGTAGAAAGGATTTAAAAGTCAGAGGATTGGAAGGAATACTGTGAAACACTGTCTTGTGGATGCGACATGACCATTGCACTCCTGACCGCACAGCAGCTGTGGTTACCTGCACAAGGTCAATTCAGTCAAGATACAGCTTCCTAAGAAAAGGCCAGCACTTCCAGGAAGATCAGTAGCTGGTGAGCTGAGGGAAACAGACCAAGGCGGTGGGCCAGGAGGCAATGGATCCTTCATGGACACTTACAAAACACATACCTGCTTCTCCCACATTTGTACATTGTTACCCTTCTTATACATATTTTACTCATTACAAGAAGCCCAGATGAGGAAAGACATCCATCATTCTCTGGAAGGTGGCCTGAGAATGCTCTGTACACTGCATAATGTACATGACTTTCAGGTGGAGAAAGGCTGCCTGTCTTTCTCTGGCAACTCTTTGTTTTAGTATTTTTATTTTATATTATTTTTTATCTTGTGTGTGTGTGTGTGTGTGTGTGTGTGTGTGTGTGTGTGTGTGTGTGTGTGTTTACCACAGCAGATGCGTGGAAGTCAGAAGACAACTAGAAGGAGCCATTTCTCCTATTACGTGAACCTTGGGAATCAAACTCACGTCATAAAACTTGGTGTTAGATGTCCCTCCTAATAATATTAACATTGTTGTTTCCACTTCACACATGGCTTCTAGTCCTCAATCCTATTCCATTGCTAGTGCCACTTTTTCATATTTTCTCTCATTTTTTGTCTTTGACACAGCTCCTTCCCTATCTCTGAATTTTAATTTTGACTCTTCCATAATAATTCCAGGATGGCCCAAAGATGAATAAACTATCATGAAATAAAGAGGGGCAGAAAGGAGGGACATGGCACTGGAGAACAGAATCAGGGTATGCCATTCTGTTCTCTCCACATTTTTATGTCTCCTAATTTGTTCATAATTCTGAGATGCCTTATCCATGGTTTTAATGTAAGACATCCTTCCCGGGCATTTGTACAGGAAAGACTTCTAGTGAAAGACTATTTTCTTATTCATTCTGGTCTGAAATGTTAGTGTTAGTATTATTTAGAATAATAATACTCAAACTGATGGATGAATTAACAACTAAATTCTGAGGTAAGTATCTAGATCTTTCTTTTTTAAGTTGGCTGCCCTGAAGAGTCGCTGCCCATGTAGTCTGATGAGCAGGGCCATCTCCATGAGAAAGCATTACTGGAATGAAAATGGAAGAAAATGAAAAGGTAATCTTTGTGGACAATACAGGAAAAAGTAATTCAGCCAGAGGGAAGAGAGAACAAAGCTTGCCTGATGGGAAGGGATTAGGTGAGTGGCAGGGAGGCCTCTGAGGTTCAGTGAGTAGATGAGCCCCACAACAGAGGAGGAGAAGGTGAGACCAGTGGCAGGGAGTGTGGTACCCTGGATGGCAAAGGGCTGTGTTTTTTCTGTGACATAGAATGCAACAGCAGAGTTTAGAGCAAAGGAATAAAATGCCCTGGCTTGGATTTTTAAAATCATTTCTCTTTCTATGCATTTAGAAAGTTAAAAAAAGATGACGGTTTATCCTTGAATTAATGTACTATGTCTTTATTTGTTTATTTGTTTTTAACATAATTTTTTATTTATTCTTTGGGAATTTCACATCATGTGCCCTAATCCCACTTATTTCCCCGTCCCTCCGTATCTGCCCTTCACCTTTGTGGCTTCCACCCAAAGGAAAACTTAAAAAGAACTAATATAAAAAAAGACACAAATAAGAATATTAAGAAACAAACTAAAAACAAAACAAAAGCAACAAATAAACAAAAAAGCCATGTCACCCCTCGGCTCCTCTGTCTTTTCCACCTCTTCATCATCTCCTCATTCATCTTAGTGGCCTTAGGAGCTGCTGTGTCTCGTGCAGGACACTCTTTGGTCCAGACAGCTTTCCTTGCAATTGTCCATTGTGTAATGTATTGTTGGTCAGGTTCAAAGCCTCTAGCTTCTGGTACTCCATCAACACTGGACATTCACTGAAGCTCCTCTCAGATATCCTGCTATTGCCCCAAGTCATGGAGATCAAGTGGCTAAGACCAGTCCTTTCATGTGCTTCAATAGGTCATAGATGGGTAGATGTTGAGGAGTTACCAAGACAAGGTAGGAAGGCTCCTTAGAAAATCCTGCTTCAAAGATGAGTCTGTCAGATATGCTAAGCCTGTTGGCCAAAGATGATGCCCCAACGTTGCAGGAAAACCTTGGGTGACTGTCCAGGCATCCAGCTGTTTCTGTCATTTCTCAAGTTCTTTGGAAGTTGCTGGTTTGCTCTTCCTCCTTACTCAGTTAATATTATTTCCATCTTGGATCTCTGAGGAAGTTGAAGATTAGATAGTTCTAGTTATAGTTTTCCTTGTTAAGAAATTCAGAAAAAACTCACTAAATATGTGGAAGGTGTGTAAGTTTGAAAGACATCAAAGATAATTTTGGCTATGCAAATTAGATAGAAGGTAAATTAGATACAATCCTTTAGATTCACAGAAATAGGATAGATAATGGAATATTTTCTCTGAGTTTGTCAAATGCAAATGGACTAGACATTGCTGATGTATTTATTGCTTGTATATATTGTATATGGTTATTATACTTACTGTATATAGTTTTTCTTATATTAGTTACAATTTTTTATTTTTTTATTTTAGACAAAAAAGGGGACGTGTGGTGATGTATTGTATCCCCCAATATTGTGCACCCTAATAAATTTTATCTGAAGATCAGAGAAAAAAGCCAGCCACTATAGTAAACATAAAAGTCAGGCAATGGTAGTACATACTTTTAATCCTAGCATTCAGGAGGCAGAGATCCATCTGGATCTCTGTGAGTTCAAGGCCACACTGGAGAACAGAGGCAGGCATGGTGACACTTGCTTTTAATCCCAGCACTAACCATAGAGGTCTGGAGGTCTATACAGACAGGAAGTGATACAGCTGGGCAGAGAGAGAAAATGGGATGGCAGAACAGAAAGGCATATAGGTGTGGGAGTACAGGAATTAGGTCTCTTTGGAGACTGAGGTGTCGGTGAGGTGAGGTTGTCTGTGGCTTTTCCTACTCCTCTAATTTCTCAGGTTTTTACCCCAATATCTAGCTTGAGGTTTTTTATTGAGAAGACCATTCAGCAATTTGTGTTACAGTAGTGCTGGATGGATGACACCATGGCCATGTGTGGCAGTGCAGGCCACTCTGATTGGCATGGCCTTGGCAGTAGCTCATCCCTGAGACCCTAACATGGCCATGGGTGGTAGCTGAGACCCCAGGCATCCTCATGTCCTTCAGTGCCAACAGGAGCTATGGATATCAACACAGACCACGGCTGCCATAGGGACATAGACTCAGACATGGCTGTTGGCAGCAGTCCAGGCCCAGATGACACCATGGCCATTCATATCAGCCCATTTCTTACCACTTTCATCAATTCAGATTTGACTCTCTCTACAGAACCCAAACCATTCTGCTTCTTTCTCCCCTATTCCCCACCATATATTTGCTTACCATAATGGCATCCCACGGCCTGTGGTTTATTCTCCCCATCCAGGGCAAGTGGCCTCAGGTGGGCATGTGTGTGTCCTTTACCTGCTTGGTCATAATGGACAATGTGCTGTAGTCTTAATGCACTGTGTTGGCTTGGCCCTAGGGGTGACAATGAAAAACAGGGGTGTGTGTGTGTGTGTGTGTGTGTGTGTGTGTGTGTGTGTGTATGTGTGTGTGTGTGTGTGTGTGTGTGTGTGTGTGTGTGTCTGTCTGTCTGTCTGTCTGTGTATAGTACAGTACATGGGAGAGATTAGAGAACAATCTTGGTCATCTTTCATTATTTGTCTGTGACAGCATCTCTCATTAGCTTTTTACTTCATCGGGCTGAAGGCTAGGATACCTGGCCATCAGCATTCAGGGATCTTTCTATTTCTGCCTCCTCTCACTATTGGTAGAATTATAGGTGTGTCCCATCATAAATGGCTTTTTACATAAGTTCTGGGAATAAACACAGCTCCTTGCATTTACAAGGTAGAACACATTACCAACTGAACCATCTCCCCAGCTCCCAAGTGACTTAGTTGATTTAGTACAGGACCTCAACTACATTAAATGCCTCACTGAACTCAGCTAGTAAGTATCATATGGCTGAACACAGGGCCACCACTTCACTCTTGCTATCCCTACAGCTGCAAGGGTTGTGGTGGAAACCTATAGATATGGTAGCAGAGGCAGAGAAAAGTGAGAAATTTATAAGTTCTTGCTTTCTACTTTGGAGCAAATAAAGGCTGATGTAAAAAATGTTTTCCAACAAACCTTGGCTTGGGAATTTGGTATGGAGTTTGGCAGACAGAGCTGGTCATTTTTACAAGAGTCAAACTGCTACTGGAAGAAATGGATAAAGTTGAGGCCAGTTTAGTTCATATAAATCTCCATGTGGGAAAAGACACAGGAATGATGTAATGGGGAACCATAAAATATGCTGGATATGTCATAGGGTGCCATAAGGAATTGTTTAATTGAATTGGGCACCTGCCAAAATTGTGTATAATATCCATCATCAAGGAAAAAAAACTACTCTATTGCCTGAAGAATATGAAAAGTTGCCTTGGCAGCTCACATCTATTTGGTGGCCACATTGATCCAGCACCATGTTGACTCCCTAAAGAGTTAATTTCTTCCTTCTCTGAGTTGTAATATCACCACTCCTGCACATCATTCTACCTCTTTCCTCAAAATATCACCATCGACCAACTCCCAGCAGCTAAGTACAGAACTGACTACAGTAAAACTCTATTCTGTCCCAACAATTATAAAGATATTAATCACTTAGAAACTGCCTTGGTCCTGTAGTTTGAGCCACCGTTCTATTTAGTATCACTGGGAGGTGTAAGCACCTCACAAAAGTGATTTATTTTATTTTAAATTATGTTTATGTGTGTGTGTGTGTGTACACATGCATGTAGCTCACCATGGACATCCAAAGAGAGCATTGCATCTCCTGGAGCTAGAGCTATAGGAGATTGTGAGCCATCTGACATGGATGCTGGAAACCAGACTCTGGTGCTCTGGAAAAGCAGCAAGTGCTCTTAGTTGTTGAGCTGTTCTCCTCCAGCCATTCTTATGGTTTGATATTAAGTCACTAAGAGTGGGAAATATCAGCTGTGTGTAAAGAGGTGCTGATACCTTTGTTGTAGAAACAGCTTGAGCATCATAACTCTTAGGAACTCCTATACCGTGTCATCCTTGTAATCATGTCTGCTTGGACAGGAAGTGAGAAAGCTGAGTGAGCCTAGAAAAAGCACAGCTCTCCTGGGATTCGCTGTCAGCCACCAAAAACATCAGACTCTGAGCTTCAAGGCTTCTGCATGAATTTTAAGGTTGCCTACTTCTATTCCTGTGAGCAATGGCATTAGAATTTTGATGGGGCTAGCACGTCTGTAAAAGGCACATTCAACACTCCGCCACCCTGTGAGCTGTGAGGTCTTCTGTGTTCTGGCTCCATTCACTTTGCTTTCTTCAGTGACCTCTTTCTTCCTGAACACAGGCCAGCAGAGAGCCCGGCCATTGCTATGCTCTCTCTACTGACTATTCTCTCCTCACCATGCTTTGCTGCCCTCTGGCCAAATCTCACTTAAGAATTAAGGTCTGGTGCTTTGAAATCCCACACACACACGAGATATGTCTCCCACTCCCCCACAAAAATAATGAAATGTAACTTAAAATGTAAGACGATTCATTCTCTGCTGGTCTCTGCTGGTCTCTATGAAGTAGAGGCATAACTGTCCATGCTTTATCATTCCTGTAATATTTCCATCAGAAACACAACATTTCTGTTTCTTTTTTAAATTTAAAAATAATTATTTTTATTTTACATATGTGATTCTCATACATGCCTAGTGCTCCTGGAGGCCAAAAGAGGACGTTCAACCCCCTGGAATTTGTCCTAGGAATCAAACCTGTGCCCTCTGCAAGAGCCACAAATACTCTTAACTACTAAGCCATTTCACCAGCTCCTGTGTCTGTGCTTCTTTGCGTATCTTGAGATATCTCTCCATCAAAGCAATTCCAAGGCTGAGGCAGGCATGTCTTTTTTCTCAGAATTGTCCCATTTCTCAGAACAAAACTTCTTACATAATAGACAGTAAATCTTTTTCTATGATTGTATCAGGGATCCACCACTTACCCTATGCCATACATGGTCCTAATGATGCAGAGATTAAAAACTGGTCTTTCTTGAGGTCTCCCAGATTTTTTTCCTCAGAGGTCTAGGAAGAGAATAGCATTCTCCATCTCTATTCATGTGCAATATATCCTGGGCTGATTTTTTTTTCTCACTTGATTTAGCTAAGCAACTCTTCAAGTAAATGATAGTAAAACTGGATGTAGTTTTTATTCCAAAAGCAAATATGTTCTTTGAAAAATTTGGCAGTTAGAAATGAGAAGAACTGTGTAGCTTGAGTTTTCCTGCCTGGCCCACGGTCAGGATAAATCTCTTTCACCTGCCAGTCCCACAGCCGCTCAGACCCAACCAAGTAAACACAGAGACTTATATTGCTTACAAATTTGTATGGCTGTGGCAGACTTCTTACTAACTGTCCTTATATCTTAAATTAATCCATTTCTATAAATCTATACCTTGCCACATGGTTCGTGGCTTACTGGCATCTTTACATGCTGCTTGTCCTGGCGGCGGCTGGCTGGCAGGCTGGCAGTCTCTTTCTGCCTTCCTGCTCTTTTATCCTCTCTGTTAGTCCTGCCTATACTTCCTGCCTAGCCACTGGCCAATCAGTGTTTTATTAGCAACACATTTGCCATACAGAATAGCCCACAGCAGAACTGATTAAAGTTGTCTCTTCCTACAAATATATTAGGAAAAAATGATCAAATCTAAATCAGCTAAATAATAACCATGACCTAATTAGAAAAATAATTAAGGAAATTGGAGAAATTTGAATTGCATATTTATACAAACCATGCTTATTTACAAAGTTTATTTACAAGGCAAAGGATAACAATAAACCTACAACTGTTATGTGCAGAAGACCCTGCAAGACTGAAAGAGTGGCTCCATCAGCATTCCATCATGAGGGAGGAGGGAACCTGTAAAGGAGCCTCACTAATCCCCACATTGTAATAAGTAGTTAGTAGTTGCTGAGATACGGCATGTTCTTAGTTGTGTAGCCGTAGACAAGTTACTTTTGCTCAGGTAAATGACCCTCTCTACTCATGTTCATTAGAATTAAATTAAATGGGCTACAAATAAGCAAAAAGGGTCTGACATTTAGAGTGGGTTGCTGGAAAGAAAAAAAAGGGGCTCAGTTGAGTGATGGGGAAGTGTAACACGAAATCTAAATGATCTTTTAATAAAAACTCAGAAGCCAGATATAGGGGTAAATGTTGAAAGATCAGAGTGACAAAGGAACAAGCCACTGCCACCTCTTAGCTCTAGGACTCCTCAGCGTGAAAAACTCTCTAGCCTAAAGGCCTCCAGCTGAAAGGGCTTCTTTAGCCGAAAAGCCTTTAGTTCCTGTCTCCTTATGCCTTATATACCCTTTCTCCACCCAACCATATCACTTCCTTCTTAGTGCTGGGATTAAAGGCATCTGTACTTCCCAGGAAAGGCATGAGATTTCAAGTGCTGAGATTAAAGGTGTGTGACTCCCAAGTATTGAGATTAAAGGTGTGTTGCACCACTGCCTCGTTCTGTTCCTCTCCTAGACAGATTCAATCTCATGTAATCCAGGGTGGCTTTGAACTCAGAGATCCAGATGGATCTCTGCCTCCTGAGTACTAGGATTAAAGGTGTGTGCACCACTGCCTGGCATCTATGTTTAATCCAGTGATTTGTTCTGTTCTCTGATCTTCAGGCAAATTTTATTAGGGTACCACAGGGAAGAGGATAAGAGAGAACAATATGATCCAAGTAATATATATATATATATATATATACATATATATGTGTGTGTGTGTGTGTGTGTGTGTGTTTGTAGTTTGTGGTGGGGAGTAATCCATTTACAGAAGGAAATTAGAAGAGGGAACTAGTTGGAGGGAAATGAAAAATTTAACACAAATGCTC
>CABHPP010133179.1:356-11906 GCA_902168425.1 Peromyscus attwateri
CATGTTGTTGCCCTATGCGGACCTGGAGGAGTCAAGTGAGGTCTCCGTTAAATGGAAGACCCAGAGGCAGGGACTGGAATTACACGGCTCTTTCGCTCCGTTTTCTCAAGGTAAGAGGCCCTTTCTGTGGAAGGGTCATGATCTCAAAAAGATAAACACATTGGAAGTCACATCCCTTAAACATGTCAGGAAACTGAGTCCCAGATCATGCTCGTTACTCCCGTGACTCAAGTAAGATCACGAGTTTTAGGCCAGCCTGGGCTACAGAATGAGACTCTGTTCCCTAAAGCAAAGACAAACGTAAAAAGTCCCCATGATAGGGACTGGAGAGATGGCTCAGCTGCTAAGAACATTTGTTCATTCAGAGGACTGGGGTTTGCTTCCCAGGACCCAGAGTGTGTCTTACAACCATCCGTAACTCCAGTTCCAGGGCATCCATTGCCTATGCCATCTTCTGACCTCAGTAGGCGTCACACACCCACAGTACAGGGACACATGCAGGCGAAACACTCATATGCATAAAATCTAAAAGAAAAATTTAAATATCTCCACTGTAATACTATGGTATTTTCAGAAAGGACACTAAAACTAGTGCTTATTCAACTCCGTAAGTTTCTTCCCCCCTCCCTTTTTTTAAATATATAGTTTCATGTAGCCCAGGCTGACCTTCAAACTCAAGATGTGGCCAAGGATGACCCTGAATTTCTGATCCTCCGGGTTGCTGGCATTAGAGTCATGCAGGTCACCACAACATCCCGGAGGTCAAACTCAAGGCTTTGGCTTTATGCATACCTGGCAAACACTCTACCAACTTCAATTTTATTACTGAAATTAAAAAAAAAAAGCTTTAGTAAGTGCATCCTATCTGTAAAAGTGATCTGTATATTTGTTGCTGGGAAGGGTAGTGAGAGGAGAGTTTCAGTACAAGAAAACAGGGTGGGGAAGCATTGAGGAGCTGGAGAAAGTAAGAATTTAGAAACATGCTCTGAGGAGAAAGTAAGATACAGAAATGGAAGAAGCCAAGGAGCTGAGGAGCCAGCTTATTGCCTTTTTCACCATTTTAAATACAAGATTTTGTAACACTCTCTAGAATGCAGTGGAATGCCCCTTCTGACTGTCCAAATAGCATAGGCATTCTGTCCTTGCACTAATCTGGTCGGCACAGGCCTGGATGGCTACTGCACATGTGATAGGTACCTAGTACGCTTGAGCTGCTAAATATTTAATTTTACAATTGTAATTAATTGCAAGTTAAACAACCTCAGGTGGCTAATAGCTATTGAATTGAGCAGTTAGATTGTATATGATCAACCCACTTGCCAGATGTTGTCTCCCTGTAGTCACAATTCCAACATCTGGATTAGTTAATAGTTTATTTGGAGAAATAAAGTAAGTTACCTGACTAAACTCTAGTCCACTTCCTTAAAATTGACTTCTGATACCTCTCTTTTCCAGTGAATTTCCTGGGCAGATAAGATTTGGGACACTTGAAATTGCTCATATGTTCCAAGAAGATCTTAATTTTTATAATGTCTTGAAATTTGTAGCTAAATATATATTTATGCTCTAAATATTCTCAAACATTGTTATGTGACTGGGTAGTGAACTAGGAAATAAATAAATATATTTATGTGGTGTTTGGCCTTAATACACTTATTGGTTGAATTAGCAATTTACATAGCTTTTTTATTTTTAGATTTATTTTTTCTTTATACATACGTGTCTCTGTGTGTGCCTCGTGTTTGGTGCCTGTGAAGGACAAAAGAGGGAGTAAGAGTCCCCTGGAGCTGGAGTTACAGGAGGTTGTGAGCCTCCTGGTGTGGATGATGGGAACTGAATGCCAGTACCCTGGAAGAGCAGAAAGCATTCTTCCACACTGAACCATCTCTCCAGCCCACATTCCACCGTTTTTCAAAGACCAAATTTATCTTACTCAAATTATATGTATCTACTAGAATATAATTGCTGTAGGTAAGAGGTTTTTGTTTGTTTTGTTTGCTGATAATATTCTCTTGCCTAGTCGTGCTTATATATGAACATTTAAAATGTATATTGATGATTGTTTTGTTGAACTCCTGCAGTCAAGTTCTTGGGAGATTATTTTATTTCAGATTATGCCTATCTTTCTAAACTCTGCTTTATATCTGATCATAAAATCTTTTAGATCTCAAATTTTAGAATTTGCATTTCCACTCTCAAGTTATTCCTCAATGATTATTTGCAAACTTGGCTGGTTGAAGTAATCTCAGGGTTAACTGATAAGGAAGTGCTGTTCAGCAACATCTGAGTTGCTTTTTCTTATCTTCAAATTTCAGCACTTAAGGACTGGGTTCGGCTCAGTGGCAGAGTGCTTGTCTCCCATGTTATAGGCCTTGCACTCTGTCCCTAGCACTGGGGGAGGGGCAGGAGTTTATGTCTCCATCTAATTTTTCTGTAATTTGTAGAGATCTAGGAAAGAGGCAAGAGGAGAGTTAGAATTTGTTCCCAGTCTTCCATCTTGATCCAATCTGCTGTTTTCAACCACGTATTGAACACTTTTCCTCTCAAACACAGACAGCTTGCTGGAATCATATGATCTAACTTGGAAATCTCTACTTCTAAGGTGATGTCATATTAACCCATCCAAAGACTTGGCTCTATCTTAAAACTGGCATCTGCATGGCACATGGGAACAAATTTCATTCTCCTCCAAATTATCTTTTAGATTTTAAATCTTTTAGATTTCAATATTAGATCCCCAAATATTGAGTTTCTTTTTGTTTGTTTGTTTGTTTGTTTGTTTGTTTTTCCGAGTCAAGGTTGCTCTGTGTAACAGTCCTGGCTGTCCCGAAACTCACTCTGTAGACCCAGGCTGGCCTCAGACTCAGAGATCTGCCTACCTCTGTCTCCCAAGTGCTAAGATTAAAGGCATGAGCCACCACTGCCTGGCAAGAATTGAGATTTTTATGTTACAGATTCCAGCACACAGAAAGTAAGGAGAATTTAGACAAATTTTTGTTCAACTGTCACAATTGGGAATGAATTCTCTATTATAAATCTAAACATCACAGAAAAGGCTGTCGGATGCACAGACTCACGTGCAGACATGAACATACCCTGAAATTGAAAAACAGGAAAAGAGAATTTCGGGGAAGAGATGGAGAGCAGACAGCTGTGGGCTGTCCACTGCTGTAGCTTGTAGCTTTGGTGTCTGGAGAACCTCAGTAGGAGAGGCAGTCTCTTGTCTCCTACGTCTTGTGAAATTTTTTCATCTTCTGCTATGTTTTTGGCTTTGGGAGAAACCTTATCATCAAAGGAGATGGCTGCAATGCTACCAACAAGACAGACCCTCGATCCATGAAATCCAGAGTATCCATTGGGAATCTCAGCACGATGTGGTTAAGAAGTCTGATGTGGAGGCGATCTCTTCAAAGTATGAGAAAATTGTGGGTTGCTCTGTACATAGGGGCTTTTCCTTTGTCAAGTATGTTCATGAGAGAAGTGCCGGGGCTGCCGTAGCCAGAGGATGGCAGAAGGATTGCTGGCCGGGGAAGGATTGCTGGCCAGGGGTTTAGATCTTAATCTGACTGCAGTGCAAAAAGTGAATCAAGGAAGAGCAGGTGTGAAATGATCTGCAGCAGAAATGGAGGATTCCTTGCTTGACTTGGACTATGCTTTCCAACAGAATTACCGTGACAGGATGTACCATTTCCCATCTCATCGCAGTAGAGATGAGGAGGGAGAGGGCCAGAGAAGAGCAGAGCAGCCTCTCTATGCAGAACCATGAAAGTAATGTGGAGATGGAGTCTGAGGCAGATGCAGATGACCCTGTTGAGCAGGTGGCCTGTGGCTGATGATGATAATAACAAAGGTGGGGAGTGTGTGAGCAGCTGGAGTTGATCAAAGATGATGAAAAGGAGGCTGAGGAAGGAGAGGATGATGCTTAAGGGTGGAATTTGAAATCCCACCTCATTGATTATTCCTTTACCTAGGTGCTTGTGAGAGATTGAAGGAACAGGCAGCTCCTCTTCGCTAGTATCTTCAGCACACACCCCCACCCCGCCCCGGTCCTCCCTCTCTTCATCCTTCCTGTGTTCAGTCATTCATAATTGTCCTGCTCCCTCGTCCACTTTCACTTCCTTTGACGCTCCTTGGTAGTTTTGTTAAGTCTTACTCTGTAAGCTTTGCTTTAAGTTTTGGTACCGCTTTGGCTTCAGAATAAAAAGATTTCTTTTTAATCAAAAAGCAAAACCATGAAAAGATGCTCTCAATGATCATATGTGTTTTATAATTATGTGTGTGTGTGTGTGTGTGTGTGTGTGTGTGTGTAATAAGGATTTTTACCTAAACTATATGAAGAATCCATAGGAAATAAAGACCTGACCAAGCTCTTTATGCCAGAGTGCATCTACTATAATTTGGATCTGAGGTCTCGGAGGACCAGCCTATGGTGCTGTTGTGAGGTGATAGAATCTTCCAGAAATAGGGCGTGGCAGGAGGAAGTTTCCTGGCTGCCATGAGGTGAGTACCTTCCTCTTGCCCTGTGCTCCTCCCTCCCTCGCGTTCTGCCTCACACAGGCACAAAGGCTGTGGGACCAAATGGCTGGGATTAAAACCTCCTACATAAACCTTTCCTTCTTGGAAGCTGCTGTGTCAGGCATTTTATGACAGTGCTGGGAAAGCTGTCTAACACAAAATCCAAGTGACTAAGAAACAAAAGAGCAGAAACGTTATTGATCAAGAGAATCAGAATAAAGACAACAATAAAATACCATAACCCTCAGAAGAGCAAAAAATAGAAAAACCAGCTAATAGAAAGTTTCAGTGAGGATGTAGAATTACTAGGTTTCCCCCTTTTCTCTACCCACCCCCTTTTTGCGACAGGATCTTGTTTTGTAGACCAGGTTAACCTTGAACTCGAAGTGATCCTCCTGTGTCAGGCTCCTGAGTGCTAAGATTATAGGCCTAAGCTGTCATGGTGGCTTCACATTTGTTACTGGTAGGGTAAATTGTTGTGACCAAAAGACTTATATGAGAATATTTGTAGCATAGCACTGTTTATATCACACCAGTGATCACACAACAACAAATGTATATAAGTCACAGTATAGTGTAGTCATATGACAGAACAGTTTATTGCAAAAAAAATGAATAATTTTATGATTTCACTAAAAATGTGTTCAGATATGTTTATTTTATATGTGTGAGTTTGTGCCTGCATGTATGTATGTATGTGCTTATGGATATCAGAAGAGGACTCATGAGCCCCTGGAGCTGGAGTTCCAGATGGTTATTTAAAGATGGCTCACAGCAGTGAGTGGTAGAACCTTTAATCCCAGCACTCTGGAGGCAGAGGCAGGAGAATTTCTGTGAGCTCGAGGCCAGCCTGGTCTACATAACAAGATTCAGGACAAGCACTACATAGTGTTGTGGGAATTCGCTCCACCAATGACCTTGGGGTATCTGGCCCGATAGAGGCGTGCTTTTTTCTGGGTATGTGACTGCTTAAAACTGAGGAGGGGGCACGCGCTCAGTCTCTCTTGAGGTGGTCAGAAACCAGAGGGCAGTTCCACCCCCAGGCAGAATGGAGGACAATGATGACGGTTGTTTACTTGTTCTATATCCGTGAGTGTATTTCTGCCTATTTTATATCTTAATAAACCCATTGATAGCCCTTTAACAGATTCTCATGGATTCGCTTATCAACATAGAGAGACCTTGTCTCAAAAACCAAAATAATAGTAATAGTAATAATAAATATAATAATAAAAACAAATAAATGAAACAATAATAATAATGATAATAATAAAGCAGCTCACAAGCATTTATCTAAGTATCAAATGCATGGTGTTTATATATTACCTGGAGATTAAAAATTTGGGTAACTCTAGTAGAAGTCAGCCTGCCTGCCCTCCTTCTCCTCTCTTTCTTTTGAGACAGTCTCATTAAATAGCCCAGGGTGACCTTGAACTTCAGTCCTCCTGTACTCTGGGAATACAGCAGGTATGTGTACTATGCCCTGTCTCAAGTCTTTACCTTTCAGTGACCCAGCCATCAGCCACTTTATATATTCTTGCAGTACAGTTAAAATAACTGTCTATCAGCACTAAGACCACACATACTAAACTCTACCTGACACTGTCTCTGGTCTTCATTGTTTCTGCAATTTTGTCTCTGCCATTACATAGAGCTAGATAAGCTCCAATATTTCCAAGTTTGGGGTATTGCAATTTTGTGGGTTTTTGTAGGTTTTTTTTTTCTTATATGTTTTTAAATCAAGAAAGGGAACTATGACCAGTTTCTGTTAGAAGTTGTGCTTCTAGTTTCTAGTGTCCAGTACATCACAGTGCGGGGGGTTTCATATGAACATGGTGAGTTGGGTTTGTTTCTGATGTACAAGTCACATGGAAGTCAGTTGAGTCAAACGATAAACCATTCTTGATTTATTGGTCCCAGCCTTCTGAGCTGGGCTGTCTTGGCAGGACTGGATGGTCTTGAATGACCTCACCCGGGAGCCTGGCTAGGTCGTGGTGTGAAGGTTGGGAAGACACACATCTGGGAATATAAACTAGCTATAATTTTTGTTTGTTTGTTTTGTTTTGAGACAGGGTTTCTCTGTGTCTCCTGGCTGTCCTGGAACTCACTCTGTAGACCAGGCTGGCCTCAAACTCACAGAGATCCACCTGCATCTGCCTCCTGGGTACTGGGACTAAATGCATACACCACCACCACCTGGCTCAGTGAGGTTATTTCTATAACATCTCAGGCCTTTTGATTTTATAAGGGTTTAGGAAAATGTATGTGTTTTGTATTTTGAAAAGTACCTATGGTAATATGACATAGGAGTTATATGATGACTACATATATTAGTTTACTTTTATTTAAATAACTGTTTTTAGGAGTGAACCATGAGTTTTAAAAAGCCTTAGTTAAATATTAACCTTTTAACTCCCACGTATAACCAAGTTCCAAAAGTCACTTAAGAATTTCAGAGAACATAAAACCATATTTATTTTCAACATATACAATCAAGGATTACTAGAAAAATAGGATGGTTGCCGGGCGGTGGTGGCACACGCCTTTAATCCCAGCACTCGGGAAGGCAGAGCCAGGCAGATCTCTGTGAGTTCGAGGCCAGCCTGATTTACAGAGCAAGATCCAGGATAGGCACTAAAACTACACAGAGAAATCCTGTCTCGAAAAACAAACAAACAAACAAAGCCAAAAAACAAGAAAACAAAAAACGAAAACGAGAGAGAGAGAGAGAGAGAGAGAGAGAGAGAGAGAGAGAGAGAGAGAAAAGAGGATGGTCATGAATTTTAAGTGGAAAAGCTTATATTTTGCTTTTATAGTATTAACTCACCAGTTTGGGTTATTGTTTGGCAGTGTTTACAAGACACCAGATATTTAAATAATTAAAAAAAAAAACCTTGGGGTTGTAGAGATGGCTCAGTGGTTAAGAGCACATGTTGCTGTTGCAGAGGACCTGGGTTCAGTTTCTAGCACCCACATTGGGCAGCTCACAAGCTCCAGGGGGTCTGATCCCCTCTTCTGGCCTCTGTTGGCAGCTACACACACAGCACACAGACATACATTCAAGTACACACATGTGCACATAAAATAAAATACATCTTAAAAAAGACTCTTAAAGACTAATTTACTTTAGATTTATTTAAACTATTTATACAGATAATCTTTATATTTTTGATAATCTTTATTTATAAAGATTTATTTAAACTAGAAATCTAAAGAATTTTGGGAATAAATCAAGGTGGATTATCTTGAGAATGTGAAACATTTAGGGAGTGGTTAGTGTTGTTGGGGTGTTCCCATCCATTGCAGGTTCTCCTGTCCAGGGCTCTTCCCAGTCTCTAAGTAGGCCAGGAAGAAACTGTGGAAAGTCCTCTCTTCTCCCTCCCCACAGTGATTGATACTTGAGGAAGGAGGTGGTGCCACTGTGAAGTCCTTTCAAACATCTCCATTACAGAACATAAAATTGAATGTACGAGGTGTACGTGTGGGGAGAAATGCTACTTGGCTTGTAGGCACTGATGAAAGGCCATTGTGGGGGAGGAGGAGGGCTTGGTGTAACCCCACTCTCACCTCCGTTAAATTCCTGAAACTTTACTCAGTCAGGGGAAGTCTCCGAGGCCACACAGACAAAGGAGCTTCGGGATGACTTTGAATCCCAGCAGATTAGATGCCTAGTGCAGCCAGAGCAGGAGTGTGGGCCAAGGGTGCAGAGGTCTTAGCTCCACCCTGACCCGGGAGCAGAAAGAAGGAAAATCTACCATCTATCTATACAGCGTATCTATGCATCGGTTTAAACAGTCACGGCTCGTTTGGTTTTAGGGAATAAATCCAAATTTTTTGTAGATAAAAATTTAGTATGTTTATATTTCATTTTCATTGTGTAATAATGAGATTATCCCAGAGATAAAGTTTTTTTTAAAGTTTAAACTTAGAAAACTTAGTTTACCAGCCTTTTCCTTATTCCAGTTAATGATTCCCAAATAAAAATTATAAAAATTTATCAACCTTAATGACATGCATCTTATTACTTCATATTAAATTGTCTTAATTTGTAGTTAAAATTTTGTTTTAGGTTAACAAAACTGAAATTAGCTATGTTAAAGAAGAGAGACCTCTATAGCTTTATTTTAGCCTATAAAGCAGGATCATATAGTCATAACTAACTCTGAAACAAAACAAAACAAAATATTTTCTTTCAGAGCTCGGTTTGTAGTGTAACCAGTCATGTTTCCTCTCAGAGGTGAGTGGCCTCTGTGAAGTTACCCATCACACCATGTGCACGAGTTACAGTTCTGTGGGAAAGAGGCTGCTTTGTTTACTGAGTTTAAGATTATATTGAAAAAATAGAACGAGTAGTTTAAAACACCTTCATTTATGATATTATACCAAATAGACCCCATCTTGGAACTAAGTTTATAATCTCTTAACCCTTGCACAGTATTTATGTTTGTTTGTTTAGTTATCTCTGTTACTTTATGTCCAGCCAGGATTATATTTAATTTATGTTTATTTTTCTAGAAGGCATTTAAAAATTATTTCCTTTTTTAAAATTTATTTATTTATTTGCTTGTTTATTTAGTTTAGCATTTTGAGACAGGATTTCATTATATAGCCTTGGCTGTTCTAGCACCCACTATGTGGACCAGCCTGGCCTCAAACTCACAGAGATCTGCCTGTCTCTGCCTCCTAAGTTTGATCCCAGGATCAAAGGTATGTGCCATCATGCCTGGCATTATTTCTCTCTCTCTCTCTTTTTATTATTATTTTTTTTAGGATTTATTTATTTATTATGTATACAGTGTTCTGCCTGCATGTATGCCTACACACCAGAAGAGGGCACCAGAGCTTATTACAGATGGTTGTGAGCCACCATGTGGTTGCTGGGAATTGAATTCAGTACATCTGGAAGAGCAGCCAGTGCTCTTAACCTCTGAGCCATCTCTCCAGCCTTTTTATTTCTTTTTTTAAGATATATAACTTTTACAAAGCTGTAACACAACAACAAAAATGGGGGGGGGTGTTTATTTTTGTATTTTAATACATTTCTCCCTTCCCTTTCATCCCTCCAAAACCTCCCATGTACTCCTCCCCATTCTCCTTCAAATTCATGGCCTTTTTCTCAATTGTTACTGTATACATATATGTATATGCATATATATTCCCAAATATAACCTACTGAGTCCATGTAATGTTACTCGTGTGTCTGTTTTCAGGGATAATCATTTGGCACTGGACAACCAGCTTCAGTTTTGTTTTTTTAAAGAAAAGGTTAGCCGGGTGGTGGTGGCACACACCTTTGATCCCAGCACTTGGGAGGCAGAGCCAGATGGATCTCTGTGAGTTTGAGGCCAGCCTGGTCTACAAAGTGAGTTCCAGGAAAGGCACAAAACTACACAGAGAAAACCCTGTCTCGGAAAAAAAAAGAAAGAAAGAAAGAAAAAAGAAAAAAGAAAAGGTTAGCCCCCAGATTCTAGAGTACTTTAATAGAATTACCATATGACCCACAATATGCCATATATCATTCCTGTGTGTTTCCTGGAAGAAATTCAAGTCAGTATACAATAGAGATACCTGCAAGCCCAATAAATCGCAGCACTACTCACTATAGCCTGTCATAGTATTAGCTTAGGTGCTTGTCGGTGGGTGAGTGAATAAGGAAAATGTGGCCCATGTACATGATGGAATTATATTCAGCTGTGAAGAAGAATAAAGTGATGCCACTTGCAGGAAAATAGACATTACTAGAAATCATCACATTAAGCAAAATAAGCCAGTTTCAGAAAGACAAATGATGTGGTTTCCCTCATACGTGTAATCAAGGTTTGGGAAGGGGCTCGAAGAAGAGGAGGGAAGGTGGGAAAGAAAGGGTGTTGGATGGGGCAAATATGATCAGTGTATGTTATAGGCATGTAAATAAACATCACAGTGAAACCTAATATTTTGTGCAATTAAAACATGCTAAAATATTAAGTGAAAACAAAAGACAAGATGGAGTATTTTTAGGTCCACTTTCTTACACTTTCCAAGAATGTGACATTTCGTGTGCCATCTTATGTTTTAGTAAGCCTTGGGCCCGAGGCTTGCCAAAGGATGATGGGAAAGAGAATACAAGAATCATTAATTCAAAATTTTTGTTTTAGAAAAAAATGATGTAAGTTGTATTAAAGGTGAGAAAGTGTTGTCTTATATCCTTATTTTAGCCTATAAAAAAGAATCATAACAACATCTAATTTTGAAACAAAGCAAAACAGTATTTTCTCAACGTATTTCCAGGCTGATTCCCGAAAGGAAGAAGGTAGAAAGGTGATGTCAGGCATCTCTAATCTCCCTTTAGGAGCCCTCTGTCTGCAGGCTCAGCTCTTACATCTGTGTCAGCATAGAGTTATGTATTAGATCATTTAAGTCAAAGGCTTCAACACAGACTAGAAAGATCTACCAGCCATTAAGACCACTTGTTCTTTCAGAGGACCTGAATTTGATTTCCAGAACCCACATATTGGCTCACAACCATTTATAACTCCAGTTCCAAGGGATCCAGCACCCTCTTCTGACCCCCACAGACACCGGGCAAACATATGGTGAACAGACAAATATGCTGGGAGAGCACTCATGTGCATAACATAAAATAAATCTTAATTTTTTTAAATGTTTATTTAGTGATTATTTTTATTCTCTTCTGATTTCTCCCTGAACTTTACAGTAACTATTGTGTGTGTATGTGTGTGTGTGTGTGTGTGTGTGTGTGTGTGTGTGTGTGTGCATGTTATTTAAGCAATAGTCCTTTTAGGTAAGTGATTCATATTCTTTTTCTAAGTTTTTGTTGTTGCTATTTTAGACTTTACTTTTATTTATGTGTATGTATGTGTGTCTATGGTGTGTGTGTGTGTGTGTGTGTGTGTGTGTGTGTGTGTAGAGGCCAAAAGAGGGCATCTGATTCCCTGTAACTGGAGTTATAGGTAATTGCACGCCACCTGCTGTGAGTGCTGGGGACCAAACTCCCAAGAGCAGTACACACTCTTACACCATCTCTCAAACTCC
>CABHPP010133179.1:17917-41656 GCA_902168425.1 Peromyscus attwateri
CCTCCTCCTCCTCCTCCTCCTCTTCCTCATCACTAGAGACATTTTATAGGGTTTCCTGTATAGCCCAGGCTAATCTCAAGTTAGCCTCAGACTCAGTCTCCCCAGACCATGTTTTTTTGTTTTTTTGTTTTTTTGTTTTTTTTGGTTTGGTTTCAGGCAGGGTCTCCTGTAGCCCAGGCTGACCTGGAACTCAGGAGGAAGCTGATGATGACCTGGAATTCCTGACCCTCCTGCCTTCACTTCCCACATGCTAAGATTATCCACACCTGGCTTGCCTGGAGGTTCCAAAAAACCAGTTCCCAGCACTGTCACTGGGAGTCTGCTTTGCTGGGCAGTCAGGCTGGAGTTGCTGCATCTGTTTGCTCCTCCTCAGAGTTCAGGAGGGCAGTGTCCACTTCCTCAAGATGGTGTGATAATGTGTCGCAGCCAGAGGCAGAGATAACAGCTTCACAGCAAAGCCCAGTGGATTTGCGTTACTGAAAAGGGCAGCCCCTTTCCTTCCCTCCATTCTGAGTCTTCCTGCTCCCCACCCACTGCAGCAGACCAGAAACAATGGGGCAGCATGAGAATGGCACCTTTGTGTTCGCTCTAGGAAAGTTTGTATTTAATAATGACATTAACCCTCCACCTTCTGCTACTTTGTCCTGGATGAATAAGAATGGTAGATGCCTGTTTACCCAGAGGTGGGTTTACACGAAGTTTACAAGAGGTTTACAAGAAGTCTCCCTTTCCCAAAACTGCTTTCTGAAAACTAGTAGGCCAGCCAAGCCAGGGACTCCACACGGGTTGTGAGCTAAGGCCCATTCAGGATTACTGTACTCTAGTTCTCCATCTATAACAAGGCAGAGGTCTTGAAATCGCCACAGAGAAATAGTGATAATTTTGCTAATTCACTGGCCTTGGTTATTGATGTTAGTGATGTTCCACTGAGTATTTCTTACTATCATCTAATGGTATGTCCATCACTGCTGTACATGTCTCCATCGAAAGGGAAGTGAAAGGAGAAAGGATCATGACTGGAGACATGTTGCTGGACTGTCCTGTCGGTGTTTAGGCCTATGAGGAAGTGGTTGAAAAAACAAAGCACCCTGCAAGAAATAGAAGGAAATAATGAGAAAAAAACCAACCGATGACTTTATTAGAAACTGGTTTATGTTGTTGTGGCTGAAGCAAGCCACCAGGTAGAGAAACAATGGAGGAATCTGTTAGAAGCTGACATGTCATTAGGCTTGTGTTGTCCTATCCCCACCTCCTACCCCCACCCCACCCCACCCCTGTGTGCGATGGAATGCAGGAAGGCTCTGTGTGGGGCAGTTGGGCGATGCTCTTTCTTGAGCCATATTTTCTGCCTGGAGTATAAATAGAATATAGACTCTTTTTTATTGAGGAGGGAGGATTAGTGGAAATAAAATAATTATCAGTAAATCCTGCCTTTGAGAAAGTTTTGTTTGTGGTGGTAAATATTGTATAAATGTCATCCTAAACGAAAGAAGCAATGGAGGAAGATTGTCCTATTTGTTTCTCGAATGCATTTAAAATTGGATTTGCTCCTGACTTCTAAAACGGTAAGAGAATACCGGTACTGCACCCTCGATTTTCACAACTGCTGCTGCTGTGGTTGCTGCAGCCCCGCCTCCTCTTGTTTTGCCATGTTTGTTGGTCTCAATTATCAGTATGTGTCACCACCCGGCTCACAATGGCTTCTTCAGGTCAATAGGACCCGCCCCATTAGAAGAGTAAGAAAACAGACTTGACTGCTAAGGATTTACCTAACTAGCATTTTTAACAACTGATCCAAGCCAGAGCTAGAATGCAAATTTCTATTTAGAATTTCTCTTCCAGTTGCTTAGACTGCCAGGTAATGCTTCCAAGTTCCCTTCCAGTTTCACTGGTTTTAGCTAACACCTAAACATAATGTCTGTTGTAGCCACACAGGGCTGTTTGAGGTTTTAAATGTTGAAATATGGAAATGTCTGAATGCAGAAGCCCTGGGAGTTCGCTGCTCACTGTCTTCTTCTACCTTGTTCCGTGTCCTGGTTGGCCGGCCAGATGAAATGCATCACGGGAGTTCTAGTCAGGGTGAGGAAGAGAGTGAGATCGGGCATTCATTCTCCAGCTCCTACACATCGGCTGTCACCACTCTAACTGAAGGAACAGTTGACCTTGGGGCTTCCTCTCCCACGAACCTAACCTCCCTGTTCCTTATGCTTGATGGTAACTCCTTTTGACTATATCTGGCATTTTCCTCCCAAGGATTCTTTCCAGCTACAAAAACATGCTGAGCCCATGCACAGGGCAGGTCACAGGCACTAGACAATCCAGAGAAGGTCCATGTAGTGATGGTGCAGGTACATCGGCAGATAAAAGCCTCCGCTTCTCTTCCTTTGGCTTGGAGCATCTGTAAGGTGGTTCTACACCCTCTCCAGAGGTCCTCGTCACGACTGAACTTCAGTGGCACTCGGAAATCTGCTTCCATGTTAGCCTTCCTCCCCAGGTCATTTCCCCACACCTTTTCCAGTGCCTCCTGAGAATGCCACCACAATGCTCAAATCGAAGCCTCGAGACTGGCTGCGGAGAAGCCTGCCTCAACACAGAAGCCACAGCTATTGTGCCATAGCTGCCTCCTTACGGCCAGCTGTTGGATTCTGGGAACCTCTTTCTTCTTCTCCTTGGGTCTTCAGGGCAATGTGGTTCTTCAGGTTCTTCATGGACACAGAGCTGTTAACTGGAGATCGATTCACCGCCCTTGTGAACGCAGCCTTGGGACAAAAAGGGGCAGTGGAATCTTTATGTAGTGGAATCTTTACCACTGTGCATTCTTTTAGTTAGGAAGATGAAGCTAACAGCTCTGAGCACCTGCTTGTTCCACAGAGGTGTGCTTCACATACTAAAACTATGGAGGTACTGTGGGCTAATCAAATTCTTGGAAGCAACAGGGCTCAGGGCAGCAATGGTTGTCATGCAGTCGTAACCATGACGTCAGAAGGAGCACTAAGGGGCTGCCTGTGGGTTTCCTCAGGGCTAGAGACTGCTGTTAGAGGGGAGCTGCTCGGGCCCTGGTTGCGCTCTTCTGGGAGGCAGAGTTGCTTGGTTTGCCTGCAGCACAGCTCTGAGGTGACAGCTCATCCTTCTCAGTATAGCAGAGCTCTTCTACCCCGGGCTGCCTGGTCTGCTTCATTGTCTCTGCTTCTGCTGTGGCAAAAATACTTTTTAGGAATTAATAGCATGTTGGAGGGACCACTGAGAGGGATGTGCACTCCCAAATGCAGTGCGGAGAGTTCCTGGTTAGGGCGTTTTAGAGGATATAGCAGGAATAATAAACTGGCCTTTCCCTGTGGAACTTCGGGTCTGGTAGTCATAGAAGACTGGGTAGGAACGAAGGGGAGTTTAAAGTGAGGAGAAAGAACATCATAAACATGAGTGGCGGGCTCCTTTGAGAAGTCATTAGTTAGTATGCAAATATATATGGTGATTCGTGGTCGTTTTTAGGACAGGTTGGCTTAGGGCTCACTGTGTGGCCAGAGTAGCTTCAAGCTTGTGGGGGTTTTCCTTCTTCAAACTTCCACACACAAAAAAGATAGCAATGCTTTACATCATTATACTAATTACAAGGTTCCTACCACAAACTTGCGTCACACCCACACCTCCTCAGATCGCCACTGTTTCTGTGACCCACTGTTGGTTCCCGGTTGTGTTTGTCTGATTTGGCCTTTACCAAATCACTTCATGAGCAAATGGGCCTCAGGTTGGTAGAACATTCTTTACTTTGTGCACACAGGGGTCAGAAGTGCCTAGGAATTTATCTTCAACTTTTGCTCCTAGAGAAATGACTGAGAGATGCAAAACTATGAAGCTGAGTTCTCTTGGCTCTCTCCAGTGTAGTCATTTCATGTAATCCCATGTCTTTGGTGTTTGGGGCTCTAAAAACAATTCTGGGTATACGACTTTGTTTACATATCCCAGGTATTGACCAAAAGTGGTGTTTCTACATGAAAGACATCCTCCCTGAGTCTATTTGAAGTTGAACTAAGCCACTCTTTACAATAGTAAGATAAAGTAGTGGGCCTTGAGAGGTGAAGGAACCAGAATCAAGGACTTCTGTGCTTCCTTTTAGCCAATACCTACTGCTGTCCTATGATGTGCAGGATCTGTGTAGGGTTGGGTATTTAGTGGTGAACAGCTGAGCTATCGTGGGCTCATTTAGCAGAGGAGTGAGATGTTAAACGGTGATCTCATATGTAAGTCTTTTCAAATTGAGGAAGTGCCACCTAGAACGAAGTGAGGATCTCTCCAAGAGGGCACCTGGGAGACTAATTTTAAAATTTGACAGCTTTTTTTTTTTAGGAGAAAATTTGGTTATTAATTTTTAAATTTTTTCTTAATGTTTAGATGATGTGTATAACCCTAAACTCACTGTAAAGAATTGCTTTTGCACTTAACACTTGGAGTTGAATTTTATTACAAGTAGCAATGACTGTAGAACAGCTTTTTTAAAAAAGGATTTTATTATTGGTTTTTTAATCTATTGCTTCTGTGATGCTGGGAATGGAACCCAGGTCCTCGCTCATCTCAGGCAAGATCTCTGTTCCTCAGCCATGATCCTAGTCCCAGTTACTCATTCACTCTGAGTTTCTAACTCTCTTCTCATCTTAGTGTTTCTTCCTACATCTTATTTGGTAATATTGTCTAGATGACATATTTTGACCTATTAGCCACACTTCCTTTCTGGTCCAGGTCCAGTGTGGAGTGTTAGAAGGTGGGTCTTTGGTGAAATGATGAAGAGAAGAGGACCCTTGTGATAGAATGGGAGACATGTAAGTATGCGACATGGTCACATTAGCAGGAGAAATGCTGAACTCACAAGCCTGTCATGCTACGGTATCTGGAGACTCTGAATCCCATCCTTACGGTCACTCAAAACTGAAAGCCTATCGGATGTGATTAGCAAGAGCTGGGACTTCTGGAGTAAGGCAGTAGAGGAAGACAGAGAAAATGAAGGAGACTGGAGGTCAGAAGTGGATCTCCCTGCTCAGAAGAGTTCTCTGTACATGGTCGGTGTTCAGGAATGTGTGTTGAATGGATAAATACATTCACGATGCTCATCAGGGCAAGACTTTACACAGAAGCAAGCAAGCCATTATTTTGCATCAACTTCTGCAATACTTAGGTTAATGTAATAGTCTAATTAGAATTTTTTTCTAATTGTTACCTATGCCTGCCTGGGTTCCCAAATGCTAAGGGTTCAGTTAAGAATAGATTCTGTCTTTTCACAAGAGGACTGTTAGGTATTAACAAATACGAGGATAGGCAAATCTATGACCAACAGACATGAAGAAAGCCAGTGAGTGCCAAGCTGAGGCTACAGGGCTGAGTCCCCTGTGCTTGCTCAACCCAGGAATCACTTTCCAAAGGCTTTGGAAACCACATCGTTTCCCAACTAAAGCTAGGTGCATCAGTCAGCTGGGTCTGAGGAGCTGTTGGAAGCATGAGTCAAAATGGGCAAAACTGGACAGTGACATGCATAACCCTCTTGGTGAGAGGGAGAAAAACCTATTTCTTCTCACCTCAAATGAAAACTTGTCACAGGTAGGCAGATCATAACCATGCTGACCTCCTGGGTGTTTGAATGGATAGCTAGAAGAGTAAAATCTGATTTATAATTAGTTGTTCCTATCACAAATTTCAGAGAGATCATAGTAGCCAATGAAGGTCAGATATTAAGTAAAGGGCTAATTACTTAAAGACCTCAGCTGGGCTAAGAAACTCCAGACAGAAAAGTTGACTTGAGTGATAACACCTGCAAGCTCTTAGGCTCCTGGAAACTCCCGATAAAAAAAGACCAACCACCATTGGCATTTACAACATTGAAACTGCAAGGAACACACCTGCTGTTGGAACCTTCCATCCCAAAAGTTCTCTTTTCTGCCCTAAAAAAGCCCCCAACCCCCCTGCATCAGGGCACACAGTCTCCACTCCCATGGAGAGATTGCTGGCCTTCATTGTTCTGATTAAAGGACAAGGTGCTTCCATAGAGGGAGTCTCCTTTTTCGATAATTTCCATGTCTCTTCCATCAATACCAATCTAACATTAAGTACATATACAAAACACTAGACTAAGTGCTATGGGATGTAGGAAGTCTTGAATGAAGATAGAAGAAGAATTTGCATTCAGGTCCCAGAACTTCAAAATAAACTCTGGGTTGTATGTATGAAAATATTACTTATGAAAAGCTAGGAGTGCATGACCTTACAAGGGACAAGCCACTTGAAACTCAGGAGAAACTAATTATAATCTTAGAATTGGAAGGAGAAGGAGATGCTGGGAGACTTGAAAGATTTATGGTTTGAATGAGACCTTAAAGGCTGAGCTGGAATAACCCCATAGGCTAAGTGAAAAATCCACAAGTCTGTAAACATAGTCTCAAAAGTCTAAAAATTGTATTATCTTTCCCTGTACCCGCATTTCCTCAGGCTCTGCTGGCCCTAATTTAGAGGGAAAGAGGGGGCCTTATTTTGGCATTTTTCCTTGGCTTGTCACCCCTAGCTGATGATAATTTCTCTGCAAAGGTGGAGGCCTTAGAAGTGACAAGAGAGCTTCCAGCTGGAGCCTGGCCGATGCTATTGTCTTTAGGAGCTGGGTGTGTGAACCCTACTTCTGAGGTCATCAGCATGACTTGAAGGGCCTCTTGTTTCTCAGAACTTTCCACTGCCTCCTAGGACTGTGAGAAGATAGAGACTTATGCCCTTTGGGATCCTGGCTGCTTGGAAAGTCCAGTCCTCTGGCAGTTAGGGCTGGTGAGTGTGGTCAAACTTGAGCGCCAGCTTTCCTGCTGCGGAACGCTAAGTTTTCTGGCAGTATTCCCATATCATTTAGTCCGTCTGGGGAAGCCCAAGCCTTTTCCTTCCTTTTTTTTTTTTTTTTTTTTTTTTTCCTTCAAGGCCTAGACCAGCAATCTTCTCCTTCCTGCTCTCCCCCAGTGCGAGTTTCTGACATCTCTCCAGAGACACTCATTTGGAAACTTTTTGAGCCAGTGAAGAATCAACTTAGAGGGCTTTCCTTCCCCTGACCAAAGGGAATATTGTGTGTCATGGAATGGAAAGATTTGAACAGTACTATCACACTGAGGATAACAGGCTACTTGCCTGTTTTGGCACACAGCCCAAGTTTGCTTTGCTTTGCTGAATGTGGATACAATGGGTTCTGTTTGAACAAGAAATCATGTGTAACAGACGCTTTTGCAAAACCCTGGTCACTTAGCAGTTACTTCAATAAAAATGTGCTTCAGCGATGGGCTTCAGTACAAAAGCTGCATTTGAACTTTCATACAATGTTGAATTTAAAACATTTGTAAATAAAATTTCAATTTTAGAATAATTTTCACTTTACAGAAAAGTCATAATAGTAAGAAAGTTCTCATATATTGCACACTGTTTCCCCCAGTATTAACATCTTACATTAGTATAGCATATTTGTTAATTAATGAACTAACATTGATTTTTGTTTGTTTGTTTGTTTGAGACAGGGTTTCTCTGTGTATCCCTGGATGTCCTGGAACTAGGTCTATATACCAGTCTGGCCTTGAACTCAGAGACCCATTGTTTCTGCTTCTTGAGTGCTGGGGTTAAATGTGTGGGTTACTATCCTCACCTAATACTGATTTTTAATTTGTGTGTGTGTGTGGGCATGTTCATGCCATAGTGTGTATATGAGGTCAGAGGACAACTGGTGGCAGTCAGCTCTCTCCTTCCACCATGTGGTTCTCAGGGCTTGAACTCGGGTTGTCAGGCTTGATGGCAAGCACTTCACACACTGAGCCATCTCCATGGCCCTGACAACATTATTAAAGTTGAAGTCCGGATCTGTTGTGGCTTGTCGATGGGATGCGCTTCACAGACTCACCGACTGAAGGATGTACCTGGCCCCAGTCCCTAACGACTCCTCTGCTTCCTCTCGTGAGACAAGTAGCTCTGCAGCACACTTCCACGTCTGTGTTGTTCAGCTTCACCGCACTCAGGGTCGGTGGTGGTCCATGGACTGAAAACTCTGAGTCGCTGAACCCAAACACACCTCTTCTCCTCAGGCTGTTCTCTGAGCTCCTTGGTCACAAAGACAGAAAAATCTAACACAAGATTTTATTCATAGTCCCTTAGCTTTCCCCCCAGATGTTACGTATTATTTTTAATCTTCATATATTTTTAGGCTCCGCATAGCTGCTACGATTTCTCAGACTTTATTTTTGATGATCTCGACAGTCTGAAGAAATGCTGGTCAGGATATGTTATGGAGGGTCCCTCAATTGGGATAGCTGTTATGTCTTTCTCATGGTTATCCTGGGGTTAAGTAGCTTTTGGAGGAAGACCGCTGAGATAAAGTTCCATTTTGGGGACATCATCCTGATTGTGTGTACTGCCAACAGGACTAGTCACCACCTTCCTTTCTATGTTGTGCTCTTTGGAAAGAGGGGACAAAGTGCTGCCCAGGAGGGGCTTCGCTTCGTTTTGTTGTTAGAATCTGTTTTGTTGCTTAGATTGTTTATGGCATATTGGAATCTCTTTGACTGGCCTCTGTTTTCATTTTGACATACCTATCTTTGCAAGCTTTAGAAAACATTTTTCAAAAATCACTTTGGGGCTGTAGAGATGGCTCAATGGTTAAGAATATTGGCTGCTCTTGCAGAGGACCTGGGTTCAATTCTCAGTGCCCATGTAATGGCTCACAACAGGTTGGAATCCTTTTCTGGCCTCTGCACAGATATATGCAGGCAAAACATCCATGCACATAAAATAAAAAAAAATTTTTTTTTTTTTTTTGGTTTTTTGAGACAAGGTTTCTCTGTATAGCTTTGGAACCTTTCCTGGAACTCATTCTGTAGCCCAGGCTGGCCTCGAACTCACAGAGATCCGCCTGCCTCTGCCTCCCGAGTGCTGGGATTAAAGGCATGCTCCACCACTGCCTGGCTAAAAAATAATTTTAAAATAAAAGCCCACTTCGTGGCACTCTAAGATACTTCAGACTCACCACGTACATTGCCTGTAGCAGTCCTAGAATCAGCTATTGCTCAGAATAATTTTGGTTCCTGGTATTGTCGAATGGTCTGTAGGTAAGGCTTGTTGCTATTCAGGCATCTCCGTTCACTGATACTGCCAGTTGACAGTGCAAAGAAATATGTGTGTATTCTCAAACTGATATTTATACGCAATGATAAATATTGCTGTATTTATCCACGTGTATCTGTATTCAACTGACCATGAACTCACTGACTGTGATTCCAGTCTATTACCACGTGTATCATTTGAGTAGCTTCACCTTGTTTAAAACACCCCAAAGCTGCTACACTGAGAGCCCTGCTTCCTGCTGCCCACCGTCCACTTCCTTGGATGACTCCAGTACTGTAAGAAGTGGTTGTGCAAAGATGTGCTTCTGTGCACTTCCTTCTGCCCGCTAATCTTACGGCTGACACTCAGCTCCAGACGGATTTAAGCCAGGGCCCTTTTCCCCTCCAGCCATTTGGTAAGGTTGTTCCCATACTTTAAACACAATCAGACACCTTTTGTCACAACCTACACTTTATTTTGGGATCCCTTGACCCGTTGAATTTTTAAAAAAATATATTAAGGTTCATTCTTTGTGTAATAAAGTTTTCTAGGTTTGGACAAATGCATATTGTTGTGCAGACACCATTACATTATCACAGGGAATAGTTTTGTGGAACTAAAAATCTTTTGTTATGCCTGAGGGCTCAAATCCTAGTCCTATCAAAACAAGAAGCCCCATACACACAAATCCCCACTCACCTGTTTAAATTGTCCTCTATTTCCAAGAGTCTCGGGCCACCACTGATATATTTGGTGTCTTGATAGTAATTTAATAGATTAGGGTTTTTAACTTTAAATTTTTCAGAAGTTCTGGAGCCTGGTCTTGGTTGAATTGTAATGAGTGCTTTCTTTGGAACTGAACACAGTTGACCCTCAAGACAGCACAGCTATTATGCTACGTGCTCCGGGCTGGTCTTCTCATGAGGCCTCCCTTGGGTCACACAGTTCCCTTTTGGGGAAACTGGCTCTTCTGCAGCAGCTAATGGCGTCCCCTCGCTCAGCATTTCAGGTATCCCTCATTACTGTGGCGTGAGCTTATCCTGGAAACAGAAGGACTTGAAATTCAGGTCCTCCTTCCTCCTTTTGCTCCTTCTTGTAACATGGCCTCAGTCCCGCAGCTACTGACTGAATCTTTAGGATCACTTTAAATTTAGATAAGGGGAGTGAAGAGACCTTGTGTCCCATACAAATGAAAAGGCTTCTATTCTCAATCACCTCCGAAGCCCTTGGGTTACTTCTGAAAAATACACAAAACATGTAAGTGGGACAAGAGACCTAAGAAAAAGCATACAATGTTGTTCAACACAGATTTAGAGCACAGGTAAAGACCAAGAAAGTCCATGTTTCATGTGTGCAAGTTGTGTGCCAGGGTGTCTATTAGGGGTCTCACATGCTTTATTTTCATATATTTTTATATATTATTATTTATACTCATGATCCTATGAAGTAGGCTTTAAAACAAACAGCAAAAACAAAAACAATGAAGGAACCAGGCAATTTATGGTTCGGTGTGTATCACATTCCTCAAGCAAGCGTAGCAAGTGTAGATCAACTCCATAGCCTTAATTCCTCATCTCCACAGGGTCAGTTATATCTGGATACCTCTAGTCAGCAGATCGAGAAGTTGTTGATGGCAAAGAAGTACA
The DNA here is from genome assembly GCA_902168425.1 of Peromyscus attwateri. Taxonomy (NCBI): domain Eukaryota; kingdom Metazoa; phylum Chordata; class Mammalia; order Rodentia; family Cricetidae; genus Peromyscus; species Peromyscus attwateri. The sequence continues at coordinate 28,660 of CABHPP010133179.1, forward strand.
ATTCAGGAAAGTAGAAAGGAAACTACAGAGGAAGAATGTGAGGATCAGGACTGGGAAGGTGGGCAAGAGGGGAGTGGAGGTACTGTAAACGTGTAGAAATCTTGTAATTAAACTACATATATATATATACCCCGTGGTTGATACACAATTACAAAACTGTCTAAAATACAAAAATACAGTTGAATTAATTTAATCCCTGTTTAGCTTTTGAGGAAGTATGTATGTGTCATGATATACTATCAAAGCACAGTGCCAAACAGCATCAGACTTGATATGTTTACAAAGCATGTTGGAAAATTTGGTTAGTTGAGTTAGTCACAGGCCATTATCTGATAGCACAGACTTAGAGCCTTGTGTATGGGGTAGGGTATAAGGAGATGGAGCAAGGTTGAATTTGAGGGAAAATAAACATGTAAGACAGAGACCCACACATGGAAGTAGAAAGGGTGCTATCATGGGAGAGAAAGAAGAAAAGGAGAAGAAAATGGGGGCAGGTGTGCCCAGAGTGTGTAAGAAAATGTCACAATGAAGCCACCATCAATGTTTACCAATTAATATACAGTAATTAACTCTTTAAAAAGAAAGGGGGAGCTTGGATTTATTGTTGTTGGGAAAAATTAAGAATTCTCAAGATTGGGTATTTTTATTGCCTTATAATATATATTTCCCCCAAAATCTGAGAGTACTTTGACTCACTATCTCTAAGGCATTGCTACCAGTGATAAAAACCCATTTTTTTTTTCCGGGCGGTGGTGGCGCACGCCTTTAATCCCAGCACTCAGGAGTTCAAGGCCAGCCTGGTCTACAGAGCGAGATCCAGGAAAGGCACCAAAACTACACAGAGAAACCCTGTCTTGAAAAAAACAACAAAAACAAAACAAAACAAAAAACCTCACCCCATTTTTTTTTTATTCTTCTCTCATACATTACATCCTACCCGAAGTTTCCCTCTACTCTTCCCAGCCCCCCTCTTCCTGCTCCCCTTCCCCCCAGATCCACTCCTCCTCCTCCTTTCTCCTTAAAACAAACAAACAAAAACAGGCCTCCCAGGGATAGCAACTGAACATGGCCTAACAAGTTACAATAAGACTAGGCACAAACCCTCATATCAGGGCTGGATGAAGCAACCCAGTAGGAGGAAAAAGGTCCAAAGCACAGGCAAGAGTCAGGGACATCCCCACTCCCACTGTTAGGAAGGAGTCCTGTGAAAACCCATTCTTTTTTTTTTTTTTTTTTTCATTTTAAACAAGAAGTTTATTTAAACAACAAGACGCTTGACTTGAAGGGAAAACTATCTAGGATCATTTTGTTCAAGAGTAATTTACCCCTACTTAAAGACAGATTGCCCTACATGTAACAGCTACGTACAAAAAAGTTATAAAATTGTCCTTGGTTTTACAATGATAAATGAAAGACATTAAAATTCTCCAATCAAACAAGGTATGCAAGGATTTTGTTGTTGGGTTCTTTTGTTAAAACGTTGAGAGCAAAATAACTTACTGGAATATAAAGATAAGAGCTGAATGAGCCTGCCACTAATGGAGAAAGGGGGATATTTTCACAGAACCAGTACTTTCCCCCAGACCATCTCCATCTGATGTCAATCAAAACAGAACATTGGCCATTTAGTTTAAAAAAGAAAAGAAAAAAGCGCAAATGCTTGTGCACATACACCAGTTACTTTATGTACAATAAAGAAATGGGGACAGGGAAATGAAAGAATAGAGAAAACTATACTGCAATAGTCAGGATGTGGTGGAACCAAATTGCGGCTTTCTAATTGCGAATGTATTCTTGGTCTATAACAAAATTCTGGAGTAAAGTAGCAGGTTCCCTTTTTAGTAGACACCTCCTGTCTGCTGCTGGAACACATCAATCGTATCTTCATCCTCCATTTCCAACTGTGCAGGTGTATCTGTTTCATTGATTGGTTGCCCATCAAACCGGAATCTGATCTGCCTCATTGACAAACCCTGTCGTTCACAATAGGCTTTCATTAGTTTACTAAGTGGTGTATGCCTCTTAATCTTAAACTGCACCACAGAACCATCCTGCCCCGCCACCTTCAAATTAATATGATCGTTGTTCTCAGTCTTGACTCCTTCCTTGGGTTTCTCGTCGGCCATGGCGAGCGCCGGAGTCTCCTCAGCTGCCGCTTCACAAAAGAGGCACCGGGTCCGCACCGAAGGCACACACAAGCAGCACCAGGAGCGGCAGAAGAAGGAGGCGGCCGCGGTGGACGAGGCAGAGGGCGCGCGCACCGAAAACCCATTCTTTTCATATCCTTTTTACCTTAAACAGGGCATGGTGCTTCACTCCTATAAATGCTAGCATTTGGGAGGCTGAGACTGGAGGGTTGCTGCAAGTTCAAAGCCAACTTGGGCTGCACAATGAGAACCTGTCTCATAAAAACAAAACAAACAAAAAGCAACAAAAAACAAAACAAAACAAAAATCCCAAACTAAACAAAGAACACTTCATTAGATCATGCTGTTTAAAAAATACCAAAGGAACATAACATTGTGAACACTGAAATATTGCATAGAGTGTTTCAGTGTAGTCACTCATAACAAAAGCTGAATGGATAAATACAGGCATTCTTGGAACTGGCAGAGCAAGCCATTTATACAATAGTTACCCTGGGCGTTTATTTTTATGATACATAAAACCCGAGTACCTCTTTTCATGAGTTTTATCAAAGGACTACTGTTTTAATGGAGGCTTAGAAACAATATGGAGGCCAGAATGTCCATTGGCCACTCAATTCAACCAGCTGTTTCCTCTCCCTGAAACTGTCAAGCCACACTATGCACAGTGCACACTGGATGGAGTGTACAGTCCTTCCTGACTTCTGTTCTGAATGTTTCACATCGAAATAAAAGGAGATGTGATGTTGCTTCTCAATTTTGCTCTACAGACAAATTGCACAGTGATCTGCTTCTCTTGCTTACCCTAGTGTTTTTTAGCTTTGATCAGCTTATTGCTCAATCGCTTTTATTTTTCTAACAAATGATCTCTTTCATCTGACCATTTGCACAGTGGCATGCTTGACCTGTTTTTTGTTTTTTGCTTTGTTGTTGTTTTGGTTTGATTTTTGTGAGACATAGTCTCTCTATGTTGCCCTGGCTATCATCAAGGTTGCTATGTAGATCAGGCTAGCCTTGAACTCACAGAGATCTGCTTGCTTCTGTCTCCTGAGTGCTGAGATTAAATGCTGGTGTCACCATGCCAGGCTTGGCTTGTTTTATAATCATCATCTTGCCAGATTACAACTTTTTAAACTGAACCTTGCCATAGTTGAATATTGCCCCCCCTACCCCAAGCTAGTGAATCCAGACTCAGTAAAAACTCTCAGTCTCAATTCCACCTTGTAGCCAGTGCATATTATTAATTCAGTTTCCTCTCTTTGTCTCAAATCACTTTTTAACCTTTATTTCAGAAAGTTTCAAATGTTTAAATTATAGAGAAAATATTACTTCGTTTCCTATTTTAATAGTTAACTCATCTGTTTGTATTTCATCGTGAATCTCCAAAGGATATACTTGAAAATTGTAGCCATAACAATATCATGCTTAAAAATGAAACAATAATAAAATAGCCAATCAGTGTTTAAATATTCAACTCTCTTGAAAAAAAAGTTAGTTCAAGAGTCATACTGTGTATTCTAGGCTGGCCTTGAACGTGAGATTTTTCCTGTCTCAGCCTCCTGAATGCTGGGATTGCAGGGGTATGCCATCACACCTAGCTCTCTAGAGTGTCCTGGTGTGTTCTGTTGTTCTGTGCCAAATATTTCCTAGGAAATGGTATTTAGGTCTAGAAACTCATCCTTCTCTTTCCCTCCCTCCCCTTCCTCCCCCCTCTCTTCTCTTACAAGTAAAACAGCTTCGGACAGGATGGGTTGTGCTTCCATGAGAAGGGACATGAGGAAGGTTTTGTACCTCCTTTTGTGATGCAAACAGCATTGATGATTATTACTTAAACACATGACTGTCCTAGTTGTTAGCAAACAGTGTCACACAAATGCTGTCAGTGGCGTCCCTTTCTTCTCTGTAAGCCTTGAAAGAGAACTTTCCGCATGAGCCATTTGGTTGTCTGGTACAGTTTGTGCAACAAAGGCCCTGGAGTGTTGATAGTCCCCCTGTTATAAACATTGGCCATGTTACATGTCTGTTGGGTTTCAACTCACTGTGGTTATTATTTCGATTGTTGCTTCAACTTTTCCTACTTTGACTAATGGTGTCTACCTGGGATTGGCCCCAAGTCATTCTTTTTTGGATAGCAGCCCTGCTTTCTGGTGTAACAAAATGCTTCAGACTCATATTCTCACATGCTTTCTGCCTTAGGCTTGGGCTCAGCTATTTTTTCAAAGAGTCTGGTTCATTTTAGTGGGGAATAATAGTGCAGATCACAGTCTTGATGGTAGGATGTATAGAGGAGAATTCCTTAAAGAGGCTGTGTCCCCAAAGACTGATTGACCAATTAAAACTGCTAAAACTGCAACTATGTGGAGATGTTAGAATATTACAGTCCCAGAGGCTAATTGCCTTATTTTAGGTAATTAGCTCCCTGAATAGCCAGCCACTCCTTGCCCACCTGAATGTTAGAACTAACAACCTGTGACAAAAAAAGCCTTTGAAATCTACTAACTTAGCTGACACTAGCTTCTACCAACCCCAAAGCTACGAATGCCATCAGATTATGTCTTGGGACTCCAGGAAAGCCTCCCCTTCTCTGATGTATCCACCAGTGGATTTTACACTTGACTTAGGACTATCAAACTTCATGATATAATTTTTATGGTAGCATGGAATTTGGGGTAACGTAAATCTGTGTTCCTGTACCGTAGTCACAAAAATGGTTAAAAAAATAAATGGTCTCTTATTCGCTTTGGGATGAAAGCTGTGGGTAGTTTGGGATGAAAGTAGAAGGCAGTTGAAAAAACCATGCAGGGCGTGCAGGGAGGAGCCCGTGTATGTTTGTGAAAACAGCATTCCAGACAGGAGGAAGGGCAGAGCACACCCCTGAGGCTGGACCAGAAGGAGCAAGAATACAGTAAATGGCAACAGTGGTGATGGAGCAAAGGCCACATAGGGCCTGGTAGGAGCTTTATTTTCCTTGTAGTGAGGTGGATCCATTGCAGGGTTTTCAGCGGGGCAGTGGGAGGCTCCTTTGTTTTATCCTGATATCATGGATGCTGTATCAAGAGTGAAACAGGAGACTGGAGAAGAGGCTGTCACAGTCCGGTGGCAAATGATAGGGTTGGGATGAGTACAGTAGCAGAGGAGGCAATGAGAAGAGATCAGCTTCTGGATGTGTTTTGAAGGAAGAAACCGCAGAATTTGTTAGGGATTAGACATGGGCTGTAAAGAAAGAAGATTGACAAATAAGTCTAAAGTTTATGGCCTGAGATATGAATGAGACTGTAAAGCAGCATGATATTGTGGTAGCATCTGATGGGGTGAGCAAAGCTCGTGTTTCTACCCATGTCAGAAAGCAAGGGGAGAGAGGTAGGGCAGGCCCTGAACTACTCCATGAGGAGAATTGGAATTTTGCTATAGGTTATAAGGAAACTGGGAATTTTAAACACTGGGACAAGATTATCAAGATACACATTGCATAAAGGCCATCTCTGCAGTGGTGTGGAGAATTAGAGAATAAGATTGACAGCCCCAAACCTGCAGGCACTAATGAAAGGTGGTCAGGGAACAAGTCTGAAGCAGGTAGAATTATAGATAAATGAAAGTACTGGAGTCCTGGGTTCAAATACCAGCTCTACCATGTACTACCATTGGTCAAGATACTTAATCTTTCTGAGCTTCTGCCTCCTGGTCTGTAAAATGAGGATAATAACAACACTGAGATCGCTGGGTTGTTGGGATGATGAATGAGTTAATATGCATTTAAAATTCACTCTACAGATTTTAGTTACTTAAGCATCGTTATTGCATAGAGGGGATTGGCCATTGGAAGAATAGTAGCCTCACCTACTTGGGGCATGATGCTAACATGAACAGAGTTTTAGAGGGGTGAAATGTTGTATAGACTGTGTTAGCTAGTACCTAAAGTGAAACAGAAGATGCACGTCAAGGAGCGTTTATATGTAAAAGGACTATTTAAAAATATATGAGAGTGCCGGGTGGTGGCGCACGCCTTTAATCCCAGCACTTGGGAGCAGAGGCAGGCTGATCTCTGTGAGTTCAAGGCCAGCCTGGTCTACAGAGTGAGTTCCAGAACAGCCAGGTTGTTATACAGAGAAACTGAAACAAACGTATATGAGAGAGAGCCACATGTCATTAGGCTGGAATGGAAGTGGAGATTGACAGCAGCAGTCTAGACAGTACTAGCTCGCAGGGACAAGGAAAGGAGCAGGTACCAAGCCCTAGAGGGAAAAAGGTAAATAAAGCCGGGGGCACAAGAAGCCTAGCTAACTAACTTAAGGTAATCCAAGAGGTCAAGGACCTAGGGAACCAACCTTCTGATGTAGACAGCAGGTAGAAGCAGGGAGGATGTCTGGAGGGGCAACTCCAGAGCACCGGCACACAAACTATCAGGACTGCTTTCTTGGCTGAAGTCGTCCTGTAGCTGGGCTTTGGAGATTTGGGGGCAGGTTTCTCTTCTCCATAGGCATTTGATGAACACTGAATCTGAGCACAATGAATGGTGGATTTCTGATACTCTCCTAATCCTGTCCCCGAAACAGAAATAGCTGCTGAGACCGTGGTTTGGGTTCTCAGACTCCTTATTTTAAGGATGCTCAGAGAGAGCAGACATCCTTGTTTGGCAGAGTGACTGAATGTGAGCTTTATTTACTTACGTATTAAAAGGCTTTTTAACTTCTCTTGTTCCAGACTTGGGATAGTGGGACATTGACTTAGAGTTGTTCAGGCAAGGATGAGAGAGTAGGCACACTATGACAGAGGTTACAGAAATGGAGAAGAGACAGATTTGAGAAATGGCAAGGAATAGAACAATAAAATTTGGTCACCAGTAAAATGTGGGCTGTGGGGAGGGGTCACATTTTTATAAAGCCTTATAGTTTTGCAGAACAAAGAAAGTCATAAGTCATGGCAAGTTTAAAATACATTTGTGGGTACATCAGAGAGGCAGGTACAGCAAGATGGGGGAGACTTTTCTGTAAGCCCAAGATGCTCTCTGATGACATTCTTAGCTTTTGGGTTGGTGGAAGCCGGTGGTCTGCTAAGTTAATAGATTTTAAAAGGTTTTTACCTATTTGCCACTGGTTGTTAGTTATGACACTCAGGTGGGCAAGGAGTGGCTATTCAGGGAGCCAAAGCTAGCCCAAGGTAGGGTCGTTAGCCTCTGGACCTGTAACATCCCAGCTTGCCACATCACTGCAGTTTTAGTTGGTCAAACAGTAATTAATTGTTCTTCTAAATGCAAAATCCTATAGTTATGCACCATTTAGTAAGACACAGAAAGTCTTGCTATGCAGTTCTGGATTTATCAAAATATTCAGAATTCATTGCGCACATGCTGTGTGGCAGGCACCACACTGCACAAGGCAACGGACATCTACGCGGAAGAGTCAGCCTTGCCCTGTTACAAACACGACTGAAAGTGTGGAGTGCATTTCCTTCAAAGCAGTCTTCAGTGGTCACGGAGTTAAGTGATTTTGTGCAGAACTATGTCCTGTGGTGTAATTAGCTTCCGACATGAATTCTCTGCTAATAAAGGAAATACAGAAAAAAAAAAATCAAAAAACAAAAAGCAAAACAAAACGTGACCTAGGAATCAGGAGGCTGTGTCTCCAGTCCTGCATTGTTGCTGTTCATTCACAAACCAGCCACTCGCTTTACCGAGTACCTGCTCTGTACCGAGTACCTGCACTGTGGGAGAAACTGGCGTTGGGAGCATGATGGCAAACAAGAGAGGCCCACTCTGTGCTCTGTGGCATGTGAACAGGAGCAGGTGGCTTAGTTTCTGTCACCTTGGATTGATGGGATGCCCGAGGTCTCCTTTAAGCCTCAAATGCTAACTAAGGTTAGCAGCAGTCTTATAAGGAGAAGCTGTCCAAGTGGCTATGGGACTCGAGGACTTACCTTCCTCCCCCAGGGCTCAATTTCAGAACGAGTTCATAGATGGCTTAAAATTTGGTCAGCCTCTCGCCTGCATTTGAGTCACCTTGCAAAGCCTGGGAGTGGCTATCATCCATGTTTATAGGACTCTGGAGGTAGGAAGTCAAAGCTGGGGAGAGGTGGATGATTTTTGCCACTTTACAGGTAGCAGAGGTCCCAAGTGAGCAGTTTACTCTGTGAGGCTTTCCAGACAAAAATGTGGCTTCCCCTGTAGCTGCCCCTTGCTTGAGTTCTCCAAAGAGACAGAAAGGATTGCTCATCGTGGGATAGGAAGTGATCAGCTTCGGGGGCAGGAACAGTGGCTCTTACCTTCCACAGGTGTTGAATATCAAGGCTACAGCTTTCTTGCTATCTGGCATCATAATTGCAGGACACAGAGGTTTTTTTTTTTGTTGTTGTTGTTTTTTCTCCCCTTGCAGTAAAAAAAGGTTTTTTTCAAAGGAGAAAAATGGATTTTTTGTAACAGAGAGGGTGAAGGGTATTATAAAAGGGGAAGGAGACAGTGAGCTTTGAACACACACTGCTTCGAGCCTAGGAAAAATAAATTACAACCCATTACAACCCCAGGAAGCCTTCGAGTAACTAGGGACATGAACCGCCCTACTCCTCTACCAATCTGTATTTCTAGTCAATGAAAAAGACACAGGGTTTGAGGTTCCTTCCGAAACCGGGCTGGCTAATTTAGCCCCTCCCACAAGCCCTAGGGTCTGTTATATCTCTGATCCGTGAGTACCTCTCTCACAGAAAGCCACCACAGCAGGCAGAGGCAGCAAAACAAAAACACCCAAGACAAACGAGGAAAGAGGAAGAAAACAAAAAGCTGCCCCTTATGGAAGATATAAAGGGTAAGACCAGAACTGATTTGATCCAAACCCTTCAGGGGAAAAAAAGCCCAAATCCAGAGCGAGTTCCTGAAAGAGCCAAAGGCAACGCGCCTGAATGAACTTTCCCACTCTCCTCCTGAGCGAGGCAGAGAAAGCTTTGGGAAGCAGAGCCCAGGGTTGCAGAGCAGAGTGGCTCTTGAGCAGGCTGGAGTCGATGAATATTCATAATTAATTGGTATGCAGATCTGTTTGGTTTTTTCTTTTTAGCGGCAAGTAACTGTTTTTCAGTCCCCTTGTACCTAAAGAGGCAGCTGCTTCTTCATCTACAGTCTGAAGTCATCTAGTCTCGGTTTGGGTCCCTGGCTTGCAGATGCTGGGTTCTGCGTGTAGATTTGTTTTGTTCGAATTTCCTGCTTCTTTCCTTCTGGGACATTAGCAAAGGCTCCTGCTCCTTCTCTGCCGGGAGTCAGACAGGCAAGTTAATGTGGCAAGACGCTGTCACAACAGGACCCTAGAGTATGTGTTGTAAAAAGGCTGCAAGCTTCTTGAGCTGTGTGGGGGAGTGTGCTTGTCCCCGAAAGGGAGAGAGGGGTGGAGGAAGGAAAAAGGAAGAGATCCTCTTAAAAGAGCAGGTCATATCTGACTGACCACATTAGATCTTGTCTAGGAAACTACAAGGGCAGACTGGTTTGCACAAATGGTGTGCAGTCTCTGCCTTTTACCTCTTTTGGGCATTTTCTGCCAGGACGGAGAGCCAGCTGCTTGCCAGTCCCTGGGAGCCAGGAACAAAGGGGCAATGTAGGGTCGCAAACCTACTTCATCGCCAGCTTCTAATATGCTCACAGATTTCTATCACACAGGATGCAGAGGGATTGGAGGATAACAAACAGATTCCTTCCTAATTAAAGCAGACGATAGCTGTGTGAGTTAGTACTAAGTCGTTACTCTGTGCTGGGACCTGTGTCCCTTTTAGCATGTGTGCTACGCATCCCTCACATCATCCATATAAGGTAAGTGCTGTCCTTATCATCTCCGGTTCCCCCGGGGAACGAAGCGGGTAACTCACCTCGGGACCCTGTACTTAGGAAGTGGCAACTGTGGATGCAGGCAAGCATTCTGTACTTAGGAGGTGGAAAGCGTGGATGCAGGGGGTCAGTGCTCTTCTATTCCTCCACACTGTCGCTCTGCTCAGAAGGCTCTCTGGTACACAGATTCTGGGTCACCCGATTCGAGGCTTGTGAATCTCCGAAGCTACTGGGGAAGAGTCAGTGATGAAATCTAGTCTGTGAAGGAATTTGTATTTTGCAATCAAGTTTACACCACCAATCTCAGTTGGTGTTAATGGCCATTCTTCATGGGGGAGAGGCAGGCATCGTTGTTGTGTGTGGTCTTTTACCAAAGGGAGAAATCTGAGCTTGGAGGGGTTAGACCGCATGAATCAAATGTCTAGCTGTCAAAAAGTCTAGGTCTGAGGAGAACTCCTGTGCTTCTGGTTTCTTTTCTGAACACGTGTCCCCACCCCCAGCTAGTCCTCACCAAGCTACTTTCAGTTCCCCCAGGGAACTGATCTTTCCTCCTGCTCAGCCTGCTGCAAGGCAGTTCCTCCATCTTGAAGGCCTATCTGGCCTCTTTTCTTCCTTATCCTGGAGCCAACCCACCTCTGTGTGAATTCATTTTTACTGTGAGCCTCAACTTTCTCACCTGTGAAACGAAGAGAATAATACTGCCTCAGAGGGTTTCAAGGAGAGTAACAATCTACACAAAGTTCCTAGTGGAGACTGTGTGCTCAATAAATACGCTGTTGCTGTTGCTCCTAGATTTGTCTTGAGTATTGCTCTCCCCTTTAAACCTCTCCCATACTTTGGCCTAGATCAGGACCTGCCTTGGATGTTTCTACAATACCTCACCTTTAATGTTTAAGACGGCACTCATCATACTCAACTATTTTTCTTATCTCTGTGTCACTTTCCAGCCCCAAATGATAATTTCTGTATTCATCTTTGGATGTATGATATCCAGTGCACTCCCCCCCCCCTTTTTTTTTCAGCCTTACAAGTCATGGCCACTCTGTTGTCTGTGTGGGCAGGGTGGTGGGAGAGAGACCTCAGTCATGACAAAAGGGCAGAAGGTAGCGGGGTGCTCACACAGGAGCCTGAGAAGATGTGGTGCTGGGAGGCATGCAGGAGGAAGCCTGAGCCTGGGTACTGATTTAGTAAGAGCCACAAGACAGTCAGTGGCCCGTGGTTGGGCTATGAGTTTCACCACATGAGATCCACAACAAGTCCCTAGGGTCCTTATTACGAAACAGCTTAGTGGTCATAAGCCACAAGGACAAGTCCTTGATGTTGATATCATCTCAGAAAAGATGCTGTGCTTTGTCTAGAAGGTGGTGCTCCCCTGGCTTTTGTGCAAGTCTAGAAGGTTCTTGTCAGCCACAAGCACCTTGAGCTCCTTAGTGGGCACTCAATCAGTAGCTAATAAACTATTATTATTGTAGTTGTTGTTCATTCAAGAGTCTGAAAGGTTTACAAGGAACCTTTGAGTTTGTAGTAAAGCTTCCCCTCCATTGATGCATCCAACTCCTAAATAGTCCACAGACATCTTTTCAGGTAGATACTCTGAAAAACAAAATGCCCCCCACCTCTAGGTTGATGGTCTTAACTGATGATGTGACTTCATGCCAAAGCACCCAGTTTGTCCAGTAGAGCTCTGGATGAATTTCAGTTTCTATTCCGCCAGGGACCAAAGTGGAGGTTTTTAGTTATCTCCTAGCATACCTTTGCTGTCTCTGAACAAAACATCTGGTTTGATAAATGGTGTTCCTCTAGCCCCACTTTATAGAACCTTGCTGTCTGAGGCAGTGTATTCTGGTAATGAAAGAAAAGCAAACACTGCCGAGTCTGGCCCTGGGTAAAATCAACGCACACTGTTTGTTCCCAGCACCCCTCTTTTCCTCTTCCTGGCATACCTTCAAAGCAACTTCACAAATATTGTTTGTCTGCCATTTGTAAGTACCTGTGCCAGCTCCTTGGGATATAAACAGTTTGCACATGATGTAGTAGGGGAGGGAAACATATGAAACCAATTCTAATGGAAGCCAGAGCCTGTCAAGTGCTAATAATAGCTAACATTGATTATTAAGTGCCAGACACTAATGTTTTATATATGCTGTCTCATATAATCTTCACAACAACTCTTTGGGATTGATTTATGCATGTTGCAGTTACAGAAGGAAGTCACTTGGCCAAAGTCACATGGCTGGTAAGAGGCAGAGGGGGCATTTTTGCCCATGTGGTCAGTCTGTAAAGCCGAACTAAACAGATGGGTCCTACCTCCCGAGAGCCACGAGAGCAGTCCAGTGACGGTGCCATGAGGAGCACAACTCAGAGCAGTGACTTCTCAGAACCCTTCTCAAAGAATGGGCTGCTTTCAGCTGCACTTAGAAAGATAAGTGAAGTCCAGTGCCCACAGAAAGTCCCTTCCTTCCCCAGTCAATAACGCCAAGGGAACTCTTCTTTTTACTAACCCCGGACTGAAGAGTAGAAAGCTACCCTCTTTCCCACATTCTGCACAGGACCTATTTGCGTCCTGTCCTGGAGATTTGAAGGCAGAATTGGGGAGAGTCTTGACCATTGTTGTGACCGGTCCTGACAATTGCAGAGTTTGGGATTACCAATCATGCAATTAAATAAACATTTACAGAGTGATTATCTGCACATGAAATGATGTCCTTAATCATGATTTCCCCTCCTGGTTGCAGAGTAAGTGATGGGGTACATCTGGTGAGGCCCTTAATTGCCTAAGCGTCCTTTCCTCCCCTGTGGTGGTACACTTGCTTCTCCATTCTCGTCAGGAGTTGTGACCAAGGGAGGATTTAATTCAGGTGTGCTGGGCGGCTCGGCCCGCACAGGGTGATGGTGAGGCCTGTGGGAAATTATGTGGCGTTTACTCCTTCAAATATTTCGGAGGGAGGCCAAAACTAAGCCCGTGTGGTGGAGAATCAGCAGGCATTTTGATGATTTGACAGAAGGGAGAGGGGAGGCATGGGATTAGTAAAGTGTGCATGTGCGTGTGCAC
>CABHPP010133180.1:7606-24732 GCA_902168425.1 Peromyscus attwateri
GGTGACCGTGAGTTAGGATGGTATGAAAAGGTGACCGTGAGTTAGGAATGAATACTCCTGCAAATGAGGAGTCAACATTTCCCAAGGGAGGCTGGGGCAAGAGTCAGTGAGGAACTCCTTTTGCTGCATAAGCTTGAGGACCTGAGTTCTAATCCCACACCCATGTGAAAGGCCGGGTGTGGTCCCAGCTGTAACACTAGCATTGTGTACGGCGGGGGCAGAGACAGGCGGACGGCTGGGGCTTGCTGGCCACCAGCTTGGCTCCAGTTTCAGTGAGAGCAAAGGAATACGGCAGAGTGGTAGAGCAGGGCGCAAAACACCGTCTCCTGGCCTGCACATGTATGTGCACAGGTGCACACAACTGCACACATGTGTAAACAACAGACCCAGGAAGCCGGGTAGAGGTGACATTTCCAGGTCACATTCCTTGGGCAAGTTCTGCAGCAAAGCCTCTGTGCAGTCAAGGACATGCAGCATTTTAGTGCTGTTCTTGGTAAGTGGTGTCAGATCAGCTAGTTCATTGTCTCTCCTTCAGCTTCTTCGTAATCTGATGACAATCTGTTTGCTTTGTCACCATTATTATGGATCTAAGAGCCAGGCGTCCTAGATATTAATTGTCCATGTGTACAAAAAGAGAAAATTGGGATTCGGAAAGAGAAGAGGTAGTTATGTGTGATAGAGCCCAAGTATTGGGTGACAGAATCAGGGCAGTGTGCCCTGCCAGGTCCTACCATGTTCCTGCAGGAAACCATCCTTGGCCGAGCTGTAGCTCTTGAATTTAGAGTTAGCAGGGGGCCTCAGGCATTCGTGAAGCGCTCTGCATTATGTCCTATGATGGAGACGAGTTGGCTGCCTCTAAGTGTCTATGAAACTCACTTGTTGGCTTTCTGGAGGTTACAAAAACTCGGCTGGAGACAGCCTCCGCTGAACCGGATCACACCAGAACCCAGGTCTTGACTTTCCGTCTCAACGGAGGGGAACCAAGGTCTGTTGCTTCGAGGCCACCTGGCCCACAATGCCCTGTCACAGCACCTTGATCTGACCAACATTGTAGGCAGCACCACCACATTACCATGACCAGTGTGTAGTTACATGTTCCGTCTGTGTTCATTTCTGTCCCCATCCATAGTCCCAGCCCTCCCCCTGCCCAGTCACTGGGAGGCCACAGTCACTATGTTACTTCCGGTCATTCTTCTTCCAGAATCTGAAGCACCTTCTCCTCCTGATCCAGCACCATAAGAAGTAACAACTTAATTTTTTCACTGTTCCCCCCCTTGAGGCTCACTGAGGACTTAGCACATGGGTGTGGGATGCAGGTACATGAACCACTTTTACTTTATCCTAGAGGAAAGCTGGAACACAAGGTAAGATAGAGATTTTTCCAGAAATACTCAAGGAGAAACCTCACATTTTCTTCCTTCCTCCTAGTCCATGACATGATTGCAGCTGCTCCCCTGGAAACCAGATAAAACCGCCAGGCATCAGGAACTCTTCAGCCAGGACTGATTAGCAGAGGCCGGCTGGGGGCAGACTTTCAAGCAGTCACGTGCGACAATCTCAGGCTGCCTCTCCTGAATGACGATGATTTGAACTCAACAGTCTTTTTTTATTCTGGAACAATTGCCAGGCACCACGCGTCCCCAGCCTGTGGCTCTGGATGGGAGCGAGTGACGCATTGCCTCTGATTTATGTCCGTTCTTTGAGAAAAACACTCCTTGCTAAGTGATGAGAACCTCTTGTATCTCCCTCTATTTTTAGCCTGCAAAGTGAGTGATGAATCAGGTTGTAATCTGACAGGGCACTCAAAGACGTGTTACAGTCAAATTAAATTTATAGTGCCTCAGCCATGACCCACATCTTTGAAAAGCAGAGCCAGAATGTACTGTGCCTGCTTTGTTCCAATCCATCCTCAATGGGACCAAAAATATTTTAGAGGACTCATTACGTAGTATCAAGTTGAGTAACACTCTGGTAAGATTGAGTTTCCTCCCATTTTAATCTAGCCCCGCATGTCCAGGCAGATCCTTCTAAAAGCCATAGCTAGAAATGATGTCTCTTGAATACTATCATTACGCCCTGAGCCGCTGTCCTGGTAGAAGCGGTAGCCCGTTCACATACCTATGGACACCCACAGCGTGGCAGCTGCTTCCTTAAGCCCTGGGGAGAGCCATGAGGGGCAAAGGCAGACATCACTTTCATGCTTGTGCAACCATTTAGTGAGGAGGCAAATGCTAGCCAAATACCAGAATAAATAAAATGGCTAGGTTCTTGGGTTGAAGCTGTGTTATCAGTCCTTTTCTGTCTCTCTCCATCCATCCCTGAGCCGATGTCACCTGCCTAGCTTCTCTTCCCAGAAGATTCCATGTAACTAAGCTGCCACTTGCAGCCCCTGGCTACTGCGGCACTGGTGAATGACAATCCCAGAGGAATTCTTGTCTCCAGGGATCAAACAATGTCCCAGGAGAGAATCCGACTGACCTGTCAGCACATGCTCTTGCCTATCTATACCAAGCATGAAGCCTGGGGAAGGAGTCATCTGCTTGGTTGGTTCAGGTCACATGTTACTTTTAGACTGGAAAGGGGAGAAGGTAAGTGCCCTTGGTACCAAATGGCAATGCAGAATTCTTATGACGAGGGGAGGTGTTTTCCCCAAATGAAAGTACCATGTCTGGGGGATGTAGTTCAACAGTAGAACACTCGTCTAGCATTCATAAAGCCTTGGGCTTGATCCCCAACACTGAGGGAAAAAACAAAACCAAAAAAATGTGAAACCATTGCTAAATCGTGGTAGACTGACATGTTTATTTGACCCAAGTTCAGAGGCTTGTTTTTCAGAATAGCTCAAGTAAAAGAAGAGATGAAATTACGCCTTCCATTGTGTTTTTCCTGCTCCTTCTGGCTCCTCTCAGGGCCGTGGGCTTGAGACGTACAGCATGGTGCAGAGAGGCAGATTGGAGCTCAGCTCTGCCCACACTGGCAAGTTTGATTATGTTTACTGTTGCTGCGACAATCACCTGGCTGAAGTAACATACGGGAGGAAGGTTGGCCTGGGCTCGTCTGTGGCGTGCTCTGGACCCAACACCAGGGTGAGCATGACCATTGCGGACAGGAAGCTGAATGACAGTTCCCAAGATGGCGGCCAGGAAGTTGAAACAGCGGATGTCTGTGCCCCTGGCCTTTTCTCCCATGTGGCAGCTATGATTAGTTAACCCTCTCAGGAAACACTCTCGCAGACACACCCAGAGGTGTGCACTACTAATCCCCTAGGCACTTCTCAGCCTTGTCACCAACGTGACAAACGAGGTTAATGGTCATGGTAAGCTTTCTTCCCCTGTTATTCTCAGTGTCCATGTGGCCTGGGGTAGGTAGGTCATCTTACCCTCCAAAGCAGTTTCCTTACTGATAGCATGGGAATAATAAACTTACCATGGACCATGATCGGGAAGATTAAATGTTACAATGTAAATGAAGAGATGCCATGCTAAGAGCTTTGAAGACAGGTGGGTTATGGGTAAGTAGAGCTCTCCCTGAAGTCCTACGCTGTAGAGCCATCACTGTGCAGAGGCTTCTAACTTGTGAGTTGGGAAGAATGAATGGTGTATGGAGTGAAAGAAACATAAACAAATGAGCAAGTATATACTCTTTGGGATGACCAGGTCCCTGGTGGAAATAAAGTGTAAGACACAGAAATGAAGGTGGAGGCTCCTTTACACAGGACAGATCAGGATGGCGTCTCTGGGAAGGTGTGACCTGAGTCCTGAAGGATAGGAAAAATGTTGCCATATTAATAGTAGAGCGAGAAAAGAATGGTAAGAGCAAAGGCCCTGAGGCAGAAAAGGATGGATATGTTCAGGGAACAGAGGTAGATCCGTGGTTAGAATGAGGAACACAGATAGGAAACAGGTCATAGAAACCCTTCCAAAGCATAGAAAGGTGTTTGGATTCCACACTGAATGATATAACCGGTTAAAACTCTTCCTGGGTGGGTGCTATGCACCTGTAGTCACAGTACTCTGGAGGTGGGGGCAGGAAGATCAGAGGGTGCATAGACACTCTGCCACAGCGTGAGTTCAAGGCCAGCCTGGGTCCCATGAGACCCTGTCTCACGTGTGTGCCAGCTACTGCAACTGTCTAGGTAATGGGCAGCTGGGGGTCCCTTCTAAGCTGGCGATGGTAGAGCCGGGAGGAAAGCAGATGATGTGAGCGTCTGCTTTGGTCAGAAGACCGGGATGAGCTGAGATGGAGTTGTCTGTGAGGTAGGAGGGAAAGGGAAGAGCTGAATTAAACCTTTCATTCCGGCTGAATATGAGAGCATTTATCAACGTTGGAAAGCTCAAAAGAAACAGAATTGAGAGGCTGAATTCCAGGCGTTCTAGGGACTCGGGCGGAATAATCAATGAAATGGGCAATTTGGGGCTCAAGTGAGAGGCTAAAGCTGGGGGACAAATTCAGGTCTGGGTGAGTCTCAGGGACAGGACAGGAGGAGAAGCGGACGGTCCCAGCCTTGCCGATTTCTCACACGCGCCTTGAGAGCTGGTGAAAAGGACAAGGAAGAGGAGCTGGAAATCAGGGAAGAAACCAGGACAGCTGGAGTGAGGGGGTGAAGAGCAAAGTATTTCAAAAGGAAAGGAGCGGCCACCTCCGATGAAAGCTGTTGGGAGACAGACAGTAAGAGGAGGACAAGGAAATGACCTCTGAATTTAGGAGAGACAAGAACAAAACACCCTTGGCAGTGACGCTCTCACACTGATCTTATAAAGACAAATCTGGAAATGTGACTCCTTTGGTTGAAAACATCAGTGGCCCATCACCGGCTCCTTAGCGGGTTGTATTGATCTGCAATTGGCCATTGGCCTCTAGCTGCCCTCAGTGCTCTGTCGGCTCCCCAGGAGCAGTGACTAGAAAGTGTGTCTCACTCAGCATCCCAGTCACCATGTCTGGGACATGTTCTGACCTCGCTTACCCTGGAGCAATTCAGGGGCTGGTGCTACTGAGCTGGAACTCTCTGGAGGAAGGCCTCCCTGTTTTGACCTCTGAAAACCTGCCCCCTGGTGTAGCACATCTCGGGTGCATGAACACTGCTCTCAGATTCATCTCGCCCTGTTGGCAGCTGAGACTGTGCATTCGTCTTTAGGTCCCAGTGCAATGCCTAGCCTGTTCTGGATACTAGATAAGCACTTACTAGATAAATTCACCAGAGACTTCTGCTTCAAATGGAAGTCATAACTGTTTGCTACAGTTTGGATCCTGAACGTCTTCCAAGGACCACTGTGTTAAAGGCTTACTCCCAGGGTGGAACATCTGGAGGAAGCTTTGAAAGGTTGGAGATTATGGAATTATTTAGGTGATGGGGTTTGTCTCCAAAGGAGATTGTAAGACTGTCACCCATTCTCATTTTTTTTTTTTTTTTTTTTTTTGGTGTTTCAAGACAGGGTTTCTCTGTGTAGTTCTTGGTGCCTTTCCTGGATCTCGCTCTGTAGACCAGGCTGGCCTTGAACTCACAGAGATCTGCTTGCCTCTGCCTCCCGAGGGCTGGGATTAAACTACCCGGCCTGACTGTCACCCATTCTTATTTTCTTTTGCTTAGTGGGCTCAAGGTTGACCAGCTTTGCTCAGCCTTACGTGCTACTCGTAATATGACCCCTCAACATAAGCCTAAAAGCTTATGTCCCCCAATTATGTCCTGTGGCCTCTAAAATTCTAAGCCCAAATCAATCTTTTTTTCCTTATAGGAGTATTTTGCTATAACAATGGGATGCTCAACAGCATACTATTCTTAAAGGAAAATGAAAGTTAAAATGTATCTACTGAATTTGAATGTATATATAGATCCCCATCATACAAAAACGTACCTTGAAAGGTACAAAATATTAGTAGTCTCTGTTATTAGTTTAACTGTATCTCTACTACAGTGGTGAAGTCCTAACTCCATTGGTTCACACTGTGACCTTATTTGGAAATAGGATTTTAATGTTGTTGTTTATTTTTGTCTTTAGGTTTATTATTATTATTATTATTATTATTATTATTATTATTATTAATTATTTTGAGACCAGGTCTCACTACATAGCCCAGGCTGGCCTCAAATTTGGGATCTTCCTGCTTCAGCCTCCTGAATTATAGGAGGAAATTGGGTCTTTTTTTTTTTTTCATTAACTTTTTTAGTTAGTATACAAAATAGTTGCTTTCATTATAATATTTCCATACATCTATTATTGTACTTTGCTCATATTAGAGCATCCCCACCCATCTACTTCCATTTACTAGAACCCTTGAAATAATTAAGTAAAAGTGAGGTCAACCTGGACTTGGTGGCACACACCTTTAATCTTAGCACTCAGAGGGCAGAGGTAATTGGATCTCTAAGTCTGAAGTCATACTGAGACCCTGTCTTTAAAAAAAAAAAATGAGTGAGTAGGGTACAAAAGGTGGATTTTTTTTTTCTTCTAAATCCAAAGGTCAGTGGCCCTAATCTAATATGGTTGGACACAGACAGACATGCCAGAGGGAAGCTGACACACAGAAGCACCATGAAGACAGGGAATTGGTCTGACACAAGTGCTTCATCCACGGAGCCCTCTCCTCGGCCTTATTTTTATTTAGGAAAAAAAAACACATGTTATGCATTTTCTGCATCTTATTCTATAACACCAGATGAGCATCATTGTAAAATAACATAGTGCTGTGGGATGTTCTGTATGGCAAATGTGTTGCTAATAAAGCACTGATTGGCCAGTGGCTAGGCAGGAAGTAGGCGGGACTAACAGAGAGAATTAAAAGAGCAGGAAGGCAGAAGGAGTCACTGCCTGCCAGCCTGCCAGCCAGCAACCGCCAGGACAAGCAGCATGTGAAGATGCCGGTAAGCCACGAGCCATGTGGCAAGATATAGATTTATGGAAATGGATAACTTGAGATATAAGGACAGTTAGCAAGAAGCCTGCCACGGCCATACAGTTTATAAGCAATAGAAGTCTCTGTTTCCTTGGTTGGGTCTGAGCGGCGGTGGGACTGGCAGGTGAAAGAGATTTATCCTGACTGTGAGCCAGGCAGGAAAACTCTAGCTACAACATAGTCTACTCACTAAAAAGTACTTTTTGAAAATTGTAGCAATCTGGATTGAAGTCAGTGGGACTGGGAGGCAGCCATGATAAAAATTTCCAGAATTCACAGGGAGGTGAGAGAAAAATAGGTAGTTTTGATAGAGGGAAGAACAAGAAGAAGCTTGTGTTTTAGAGAGAGTATCAGTCTGACCAGGAAAACAGAAGCCCCTTCCAGTGGCCATTCTATTCTCTTTTTGCAGTATTGGGGATATGAACCTAGGGCCTCCCACGGAGCTATAACCCCAGCCTTCAAGTGTGTACTGGCTGGTCTTGTGTGTCAACTTGAGACAAGCTAGAGTCATCAGAGAGGAAGGAGTCTCAGTTGAGAAAATGCCTCCATGAGATCCAGCTGTAAGGCATTTTCCCAATTAGTGATCACTGGGGGAGGACCCAGTTCATGGTAGGTGGTGCCATCCCTGGGCTGCTGATCCTGAGTTCTGTAAGAAAGCAGGCTGAGCAAGTCATGGGAAGCAAGCCAGTAAGCAGCACCCCTCCATGGCCTCTACATCAGCTCTGGCCTCCAGGATCCTGCCCTGTTTCAGTTCTTGTCCTGACTTCCTTCAATGATATGGAAGTATAAGCCAAATAAACCCTTTCCTCCCCAACTTGCTGTTTGGTCATGGTGTTTTGTCACAGCGATAGAAACCCTAACTAAGACAGGGTGTCCATTTATTTATTTGTTTATTTGGTTTTTCGAGACAGGATTTCTCTGTGTAGCCCTGGCTGTCCCGGATCTTGCTCAGTAGACCAGGCTGGCCTCGAACTCACAGAGATCTGCCTGTCTCCACCTCCGGAGTGCTGGGATCAAAGGTGTGTGTCACCACGCCCCAACTCGAGTGTTTATCTTTAAATTTGACTGGTCCATAAGAATTGAACACATTTCTAGAGTGCCATGTGATGTTTCCATCAGTGTATACGTTATGTCACGCTCAAATCAGGATGAATACTTTTAAGTGTTTAAACAAAGGGGTTTAAACGCAGGGAACTGGTTACCACAGCTGAGCACTGGCAGAGTCAATGAGTAAACAGGAGGGTGACGGTTGCGGGTCACTGTTACCTTCCCACTAGAGCAGGGTTCTTGGAGTGGGCTCTCTCGACGTTTTGGGTGGGATGATTCTTTGCTGCGAAAGGGGCAGCATTGTCCTGTATGTCACCCCTTTATCTACTTAGATGCCTACTGCGCCCCGCCCCCCAAGTTGTAGCAACCAGCCGTTCCTGCAGAAATTGCTAGACCTTTCTTGAGTATGTGGGGGGAGGGGGGCGGGGGGAACAGGCAGACATGGCTCCCACTGAGAACCACTGAGCTGCAAGGACAAAAGGAGGAGCCGGTGGCTATAAGACCTCGGGACCAAGGTTCCCCTAATGAAATGTTGGAACCACGAAGCACAGAAGTCTGTCCAAAGAAAGAGTCTCAGAGAAGAGGCTTCGGGCTGAGAAAGGAAAAACACCCGGCTCCCCCTGGCATCCAGGTCCCCTGTGGGTGGCATCTCCCCACCATTATGGACAGAGTAAAGGACAAAAGGGGACGGGCTCTGATGACGTCATTACAGGGCTCGCCTCAATGCTTGGCTTCTAAATGAGGACGAAAGTTAAATCTGATGTAATCCTAGTACTTGGGGGGGGGGGGGAGGCAGGAAGATCATGAGTTCAAAGCTGGCCTTAACCACATAGGAAGATTCTGTCTCCAAATTAAATAAATAAATAGATCTGAGGGCTATCTCTGGTGTTAACTCAATCAGGCAGATCACTAGAGGTTTGCCTCTTCCTACAAAAGCAGGCCGATGAAAACAGAGATGGTTAAGCTCCAGACCTTTTCCAAAGTCCTGGGGGGACCTCGCTAATGTTTTCAACACAGATCCATGTTTTAGTAAAATTTGCATGACATCTCACCTCATGCTGGGTGGAATACTTTGAAGATTAGAATACCACACTTGGACTTGAACAGCGGGAACTCCAGTCTAGGCCCGGGATTTATGAGGACTGAGCTCTGACATTTCTTCTAAAGTGCCCTCCATCAAGATGAGAAGTCCACAAGGTCAAGAAAAGGAACCATCTAGAATGTGTCCCTTCCAGATCTTGCCTATGTTCTGAGTACCCAGAATCCTAGAATTCCCTATTTACGTGAGCTGGAGCCCACTTCTGGAGTTCTACCTGGCCTCTTCATGGAGTCCAAACCTTCCAAGAGCAGTAGGATCGCCTACTGTAACCCCAGGAGGTGGCCAAGCCTGTGTGTCAAAGGCTGTTCATAAAGCTTGAGGCGTGTAGACCAGAGTGTTCGCGTGTGAGAGAGGTGCTCATAATGTGAGTAGGGCTGTGGCTGGGAGGAAAAGGGGACATGCGCAGTGAAATCCATAGACTAGAAATCATAACCCCTCCCCAAACAGTTGTGTTTCTTTAAAAATGACATCCAAAGCAGTGATTCATAAAAGGAACAGGCTTTGACATTGCCGGGTAATCTACTTCCTTGTGATCTAAAATGAAACATGGACGTTATTTATCATCTGTCATTACAGTGAGGCTACGGATAACGAACTGGAGAAAACATGAAGGCCGTCAAACCAAAGAGACTTAAAAGTAGTTCCCACACAAGTAAACTTGAAATATGAAATCTTAGAGTTCATTTATGAAAGCCAACTTAATAAAAAATGTCCCCAGGTTGATAATTTAGAAAATGTTCACAGTTTTCCCAGACCTGAAAGTCTTAGAGACTTCTCCCATACTACAGGAAAAAATGGATTATCCCTCTGTAGGAAATGACATTGTAGCTGTAACTTCAGCACTTGGAGGGTTGAGGCAGGAGACTGTCTCAAAGGAAAAAAAAATAGTGGTAAAAGTAGTAAAGAGGTGTATTAAGAAGTTAGTAATAAAGATATTATTTTGGTGAAGAGGTGAGGTGTCTCAGTGGGGAAAGGGACTTGCCACCAAGCCTGACCACTAAGTTCTATTTCTGAGGCTCACATGATAAAGGGGGAAATGACCTTCACCTAGGCACCGGAGCATTAGTGTTTGCACGCGCGCACACACACACACACACACACACACACACACACACACACACGCAAAATAAATTTTGTTTGTTTGTTTTGTTTTTCAAGATAGGGCTTCTCTGTGCAACATTCCTGGCTGTCTTGGAACTCGCTTTGTAGCCCAGGCTGGCCTCGAACTCACTGAGATCCACCTCCCTCTGCCTCCCAAGCGCTGGGATTACAGGCATGCGCCACCACTGCCCGGCTATAAAAATGTTTTTAAAGAGATATTTTTCACTCTAGTTATTGTAGCATGTCAGATTTTAAATTTTTATAATTTGCTGTAATTTCTTTTCCATTTTAAGTAAATATTGAATTTCACACTCAATTTCATACCCACAATTCTGTATTCTTTTTCCTGTGGAAGGAACCGACATCCTCCCATTCATAAGCTTTACTTTCCACAGAACTCTAATGCCATCATCATTGACTTTGTGAGCTGTCCGGATGTGGAGGGGTAATAGGAGAAGGTCTGGGGAGCCTACGTCTGGGGATATTTAAAGAAAATTATCCCAAAGAGCAGCTTGTCCTGCTCCCAAAGATGTCAAGATGTGTCATGTCAAGGTAAACAAGTCCACGACGGGCGCTTCCGGCACGCTATTTTCAGATGAATGAATTAGGTCCTCATGTCTCCTTGTTTTTGCTCTGTAGTCATGGTGGCAGCTGATTAGAAGGGAGGTAATGGCAAGAGCAGCCGGTGACTGTTGCTGTGACGTCACAGCCTCCCACACCACCGCAGAGAGCAAGAAAGACGGGGATGGGGGGGACGGAGGGGTGGGGGTGGTGGGAGAGGGGTGGTGGGAGGGCTGGTGGTGGAGGGGTGTGTGTGGAGGGGGCGCGGTAAGGCGGGGGATCCAGCGTTCCCTTGGAACACAGGCTCTCACACGGAGCTGGCATCTTTTGGAGGGCCCCAACGGCAGATCCCTGCCGCAGATAAAGCAGGGATGCGGGTCTGAGGGGTGCAGGAGCCCACATCGAGTTGGGTTCACTTGTGAACCCGCGGGACCAGGGCTGTTCTCGTGAAACAGAGCGGTTCTTTCCTTAGGATGGAATTTATTGTTTCTTTCAGAGCAAAGACATTTTGCCCTGGAGCGCATTAGGTTTCTGAGGGCTCACGTTTCCTTAAAAATAGCTATTAAGATTTGGAGATTTAATTTCTGCTTAAGTTGCTGTGTGTCAGGAACTTGTAAGGCATGGGTTACCTGGGGCAATGCTGGCTGCCTTTTTTTTTTTTTTTTTTATCAAAGCTCCTTTGATTCTTGATGGTTAAGTAAAGGGGAATGAACGCAGGCTTTCATCCCTTCTCCCTTTTGAAATCTCAATAGCATGACTGGAAAGGAATAACGCAGGTAGGAAATAGGAATAAACCCACATGAGCAGAAAGAACCAGAGAGAAGAGGGCAGCTGAGCCAAGTGTGGAGGCGCATGTCTGTAACCCCAGCACTGATGGGTAGGGGCGGGAGGATTGGAGACCGGGAGTTCAACACTACTTGGTGAGTTCAAGGCCAGCCTGGACCCCTTGAGACCCTGTCTCCCAAAGGAGGAGGACAGCTGGGCCAGTGAAATGGCCCAGAGGGAAAGGCAAACAGAACGTTACCACCGAGCCTGACAGCCTTCACTTAGACCGATAGCATCAAAACCACAAGGCACCTAGGCACTCGCCACCCTAGAGCCTGCCAACATTACTAAGTGATCACTGCACACATTTTTGCTGAGAACAGTCAGTTTCTGAATGTTTCCCCTCACAGATCACCAGTCTTATTACTTATTGACTAGAGTTGTCCCACAAGATAAAAACTATTTCTATCCCTGGTTTGTATTACAGAGTAAACCGGTCAAACTTAGGTTAGAATGAATTCTGCATTAGTACCAGTCTTGAGAAAGAACAAAAGGCATGTTGCATAGAACAGAGATCTGGACAGGAAAAGAAGGGATTTCTTTCAGGGGCTGATGCAAAAGAAGTTTCCAGAAAGCTGCAGAAGATAAGCTACATGGCTTGAAGTGTAGCTGAACTTGAGCAGATATTTCCGTGTGTCTCTTCAACCTTAATGGGGTGCTGTGTCTATCCCACACCTATCCTTGTAGCCATGTGTGTGGGCTTTATTAATATGTATAGTAACTTAGAGTCCACCTATGGGGCAAATGTCATGGCCGAAAGAGAAAGGCCACAGCCCTCCAGAGGGAACTGAAGTACACTTACCACCAAGGAGAGCTGGTGCTTAGAAACAACCAATGGGAGTCTTTGTACTAGGCAGGGTTTTCCAGAATAACCTGGGAGAATGGATAAGATGTGAATACAGGAACAGACTAAACATGGAAGCAATTTCCAAAAGTCTGGTAGAAGGTGTTTTCTCTCCTCCAAGACCGAGAGATTCATCCACACTAACCACAGAATTGAAGCAGGAAATTTAGCTTTCACTCACAAAGCTCCCAGACATAACCAAGGCACCATCTTGAATTTTTCCTGGGATTATCAGATTAGGACAATAATAAACATTCTAGCGGGGAGATGTGTTGGAAAGGGGCTTGTGGCTTTGAAAAGAAATGGGGGATGAATGCTTAGGACCTGTGGGAGAGAAAAAACATACATAAAACATGGCATTTTATAAGAAGAATTGTGAAAAAAAAAAGGAGGTGGAGAAGAAGAAAAAAGAAGAAAAGATGATGAAGAAAGCTATTACCGAAAAGATATGTAGGAGTTTCTTATGAATGAGTTCATTTAAGTTAGGTACAAACACTAGAGAGGGGCTGGAGAGATGGCTCAGTGGTTAAGAGCACTGGTTGCTCTTCCAAAGGACCCAGGTTCAATTCCCAGCACCCACAAGGCAGCTCACAACTGTCGGTAACTCCAATTCCAGGGGATCTGCCATCTTCACACAGACATATTTTTGCAGGCAAATCCCCAATGTACATAACAAGCAGATAAATCTTTTTAAAAAAATTAGAAAGCTTTTCCCAAACTGACTTAGAAAAAAATTTACTGGTTTCCATATTTTTAAAGAGCAAACGGACAATTGACTTTAGGGAGGATTTTGAATTTTTTCAATTATTTGCTTCTGTTATAAATTTGTGAATATTAATTGAATAAAATAATGAGTTTGGGGGCCAGCAAGATGGTTCAGCAGATAAAGGCACTTGCCACTAAACCTGACAACTTGAGTTCAATCACTGGACTCACATGGTGGAACCAAAAATTAGCCTCTGATTTCCACACATGTGCCATAGCGTGCACACACACACACACACACACACCAGCACACAAAATAAACAAGTGTGCAGCTGGAGAGATGGCTCAGAAGGTAAGAGCACTGGCTGTTCTTCCAGAGGACCCAGGTTCGACTCCCAGCACCCACACGGCAGCTCGCAACTGTCTATAATTCCCATTTCAGGGTACCAGACACCCTCCGCTGACTTCCTTGGGCATCACACATAGGTGGAGCACAGACTTGCATGTCTCATACACATTAAAAATAAAGACATGTAAAATTGTTTTTAAAGTAGTGAGCTTCACCGGGACATTTGTATTCAGGTACATCGTGTACTTTGATCTCAGTTTCCCTGCCCTTTGTCCATCTCTACCTTAAGTCTGGATCATACACAGGAAAGACAACGTGTGATCGTGACTTTCTGAGCCTGCCATATTTTATGTAGGACCCCCAGATATGCATGAAGAAGAGCACCGTCTTCTTCATTGTTGCTGAACTAAACTCCATTGCGTACATATACTGCACTTTCATCCATCCATCCATTGATGGGCACCTAGACTAACTTGGCTGCTGTCAACACTGGCCTGGATAAACACACATGTCCCTCTTGTATGCTGACCTCAGTTCCTTCGGCTATGCACCAGGACGGTGTAACTCGACCATACCGTTCTAGTTTCAGCTTTTTGAAGAGCCTCCACACTGAGCCTCAGTGGCTGTACTGGTTTCTGCCCCCACCAGCAGGCTATGCTTTCCCCACCAAACCCTTGCCAATACTCACTGTCCTCTGCTTCCTTGAGGAAAGCCTTTCCCGCTGGGGCCGGATGGAATTCCAGCAGAGTTTTGATTCGCATTTCCCTCCTGGTTAAGGCTGGGGAATATATTTTCCTCCAACACTGATTGATTTAGGCTGAGCTCGACCCAGCGTCTTAGAGATCGCAGGGTCTTCTCACCTCTAGTTTCTGCATCCAAAAGTCTACATCCTTTTGTGAAAGATGCCAACCAGTGACTCTGGGGATGGGAAGGCATCCACCACTGGTGCCCACGAGGAAAGGAAGGAGCCCGTGTCCCAGAATTCCCATCAAAGGATCTTCGCTGGACTAGCCCAAGTCTCGTGCCTACCTTTCAAGCAAACCCTGTATCTAAAAGAAGAGGTGTCAAGTTTCTAACCAAGAGATGGCTGTGAAGCCCACCACATAAAATCTACATGGTTGGAAATGGGGGGGGGGCGATGGTGAGGGTTCCCCCAAAGGGCAGGGCAGCAGTGTGATGAGACAGGAAGAATGCAGTCTGGACAGCCAACATCCTGTGCCAGATGCTCCAGCAGAGGAAGGATTTAAGGAATATATGCTCCAAACCAAATCAAAGGAAAAGACAAACAGTGAAAACCTCTTTTTTCGTTGGGGGGGGGGAGCTAGAAGAGAGGGTGTGACTGAGACACAGTGAGGACCAACTCACACCAACAATCTCCAGAGATGGACCTGACTTGTATGCTCTACCTAATGTTCTTGGAAGGTCGTGCACACACCCCAGCAGTGAGTTAATGTTCTGTTACATTTTTTGCTGTATTTATTACCAGGCTGGTTTTCTCCTGAACCCCAGCAGTAAACTTAACATTCAGTACGTCACTTTGGTTCAAGTGAGCCCTGGGAAGACGGATCGTTGTGCACTCACGGGAAAATCTCTCAAGTTAAGGAAGAGGTGTAATTAATAATGTTAGAGTAGCCTGGCTAGAAACATTAACAGGTTATATAACATGGAACACAGACCGTAACAGTCATTCTTTTGTGCGGGAAAGAATTATAAGATTCCTACAATGAAAATTGTTCAATAGGTCTTTAATCCATGTCTGGAGTTTAAATAGAATTTCCCACCCCACAGGTCTGAATGTAACAGTAGATTTCAAAGTCTTGTCTAATAGTGAGGTAAGTGCTTAAATGAACTATGATATATTTTTATGATGAGATTTTATCCAATTGATGATCTCATAGATGAAAACGAAAACTGCATGATATTCACAGTATTTTTTCAGTAAGTAGGAAAACAAGTCAGAAATGAGATAGACTCAGCCTTTTATAAAAAAAACCAATAAAGCACATTTTGCATAGAAAAAGATGTCTCTATGAAAAATTTACATTTTGCATGAAAAGATGTATTTTGACATGTTCACAATACTATTCTGTGGGTGACAGAATTCTAAATACTCTTCTTTAATCTTTTTTTTATATCTTCTAATTTTTTTTGCCATGTACCTTTATTGCTTTTGCAGTTAAAAAAAAAAAAGTACAGTTGGGGGCTTTTACTTAAAAAGCAAACTTCCTGCTAATTTTATCTTTTTTTTTTGAGACAGGTTTTCTCTGTATAATACCCTTGTCTGTCCTGGAACTCACTTTGTAGGCCAGGCTGACCTCCAATTCAGAGACCAACCTGCCTCTGTCTCCAGAGTGCTGGGATTAAAGGCACGCGCCATCACGCCCAGCTTGCTGCTAATTTTTGATTAGACTTCTATTAAACTCCAGCAATGTTAGAATTGTCTCCATAAGCAGATGCACATCCTTTATAGGAGAAAATGAGTTTGTGTGTACCTGAATGATGAGGGAGCGAATAAACACAGTACCGAGCAGAGCAGGAAAGGGGTTCCAGGGAGATGGGCCAACCTCTCTCCCTTCTTCCCACTCAGGCTCTTTCCAGGCCAGTGTGCTCAGCCCCACCTCCCTGAGCTGTTCTGGTACTTCCTGATTAGAAGGGGTTTTCTTGCTCCCAGGAGGGGCATCTTTAGATGCTCAGACTCTAGTAAGGGGTGGGTCATGGCAGCACCCCCACCCCAACCCTAGACCCACAATGGATCCCTTCTCCAGGTAATGCTCAACTCATCACAGAGGGAATGTCACCATTGTTACCCGCAGAGGCTCTCTGAGGGTCACACTCCACCAGCCACCCTCTCCGGTGCTAACACCTTGCCCAGGCCTCAGGAATGGCCACCAGTGCTGTTGCCACTGATCCAGCTGAGTCAGAAAATGCCCTCTTTCCGAGGCTTGTGAGTCTAGAAACAAAATTTCTACGCCGGGGATTCTCTTCCAGAAAAGGAGGAAGGCAGCTTGTCAACCTGTCACTACAGCAACGAAGTCCCATGGTGCCCTTCCTCTTTCTGTTCTCCAGCCTGCTACAGAGAGAGACAGAGTGACCAAAAAAAGTAGGAGAGTGGTGGCCATGCCTTTAATCCCAATACTCGGGAGGCAGAGGCAGGCTGATCTCTGTGAGTTCGAGGCCAGCCTGGTCTACAGAGCGAGATCCAGGACAGGCACCAAAACTACACAGAGAAACCCAGTCTCAAAAAACCAAAAAAACAAACAAACAAACAAACAAAAGTAGGAGAAGCAAACTAAGATACCTACAAATAACATAAAAGAGCTTCCCAGTGCTTGTTAACGGCTGGTGGGCTGCTGCCAAGAGCCCAGAGGAGATAGCTCTTTTAGTCCCTACAGAAAAGACACAAGGCCACCCCCCAGTTAAGTGGTGTATTCAGCTGCCAGTAACAGCTGAAAAACAGCAAGGCTTCTAATACACGCACACACACACACACACACACACACACACACACACACAATCTCAGATATATATATATATATATTTCTAGATACATAGATGATAGATAGATAGATGATAGATAGATAGATAGATAGATAGATAGATGACAGATAGATAGATAGATGATAGATAGATAGATGACAGATAGATAGATAGATGATAGATAGATAGATGACAGATAGATAGATAGATGATAGATAGATAGATGA
>CABHPP010133183.1:3331-41061 GCA_902168425.1 Peromyscus attwateri
ACACACACACACACACACACACACACACACACACACACACACACACAAAGCACCATTTACCCAGGGCTGTTTTAAAGAAGGCAGAGCTAGTCGTTATTGATGGGAGTGGGTTGGGTGAAGAGAGAAAATCTTCAGTTTATGATTTTAAAAGTCACCCCAGTCAGACTTAGTGTCACAGCCTGTAATCTCAGCACTTACGGACATGGAGGCAGAAGGATCAGAGTTCCAGGCCACAAAGTGGCCTACAAGTTAGAGACTAGTCTGGACTATGTGAGACTGAATAAATAAATATTATTAAGTAAATAAAGGCCACTTGCTAGCTGAATGTGATGCTACATACCTATAATCCCACTATTTGGGAAGCTCAGATATTGTAAATCTCAGGCCAGTCTAGGGCCTGGAAATACAACTCAGTGCTAGAGTGCTTGTGTAGTGTGCCCAAGGCATTATTTCAAGTCCCAGCACCACCATACATACATACATACATACATACAGCCATCCCTTTGGGTAAAATTAGGAAATTCTACTTTCTGGCCAAGTTCAGTTTGTACAGTTGCCCATAACTTTATTTATCAAAGTTATCCAATAGGCTGTTACAAAGGAGAGGTTCCATCGGTCTGGTGATGCTCCCGACAGTGAAACTGGAAACCAAAGACTGGGGATTCTGGGAGGTGGATTTGACTTCTCCAGTGGGATTTCTGACCAGTGGGGCGTTTCCACACTGCTGGCTCTGGTTTCTCACTGTAAAAGAGGGGATTGTGGATGCCATCAGAGCTACTGTAGAAATAATAAGTCCCGTGATGTCACATTTTCCAGGACTTTTTTTTTTAATCTTGAACTGTTTTCTGAGGAACACTTTGAAATCCAGCTTTTAAATTCTTATATCCACCATGTTGAGTATTTGTGTTTTTACTGTGAACTGAAGTTCTATGAAGAAGCTACAACTATGTTAAAGGCAGAGTAGACTTCAGGATTGTGGAGAGATGGAATGTTGTAGATTTAGACCTCAGATTTCCTCAGGCTGTCTTCAGTTCAGTTGATAGGTGTATGTTACCAACCTTTGTATATACTGAGAGATGTGTTCCTACTTGTAGAGATCAGGTCTTACTATATAGCCCATACCAGTGAAACTCAGTATCTTTCTGCCTCAGCCTTGAGAGAGCTGGGATTTCAGGAGAGTATGAGCATACCCAGCTCCCCATCTTCAGAATCAGTAAATTACTGCCAAGAACTGCAGGAGTGTTTATAGCGGAAACCAAGCAGGTTTCAGGAAGAAAATATTAATTTAGACATGCTAATATTTTAGAGCTTTTAACATATCCTAAGAGTCTGTAGAATCGATGTTCAGCATGATACTTCTCTCCCTCCCAGCCTCCCTTCCTTCCTTTCTTCAATAGTCTCTCACTATGAAGTCCATGCTGCGCTGGCACTTGTATATACAAGTGTGTGCCACCGTGCTGGGCCCTGCCTCTATATTTGATAGGACACAATCACTGTGGTGTGAAGGCTAGCCTGCAAGGAAACACAATTGTTCACAAATCACTTAACAGGGATATGCTAAATGCAGAATTAGGATATATATTGCCCATGTATGGGTATTATAGAGCCAGGTGATACCCATGCCTGAGATATACATCTGTATGGGATAGGCCAATCATTAGCCATGTGTCGGCAGCAATAAGTTTGCTGCCTTAATCTTAAATGCCCTTTTTTGTCCTGTCCCAGTTAAGTTGTTTGTGTGAAAATGTGCAGTTGGGTTCTGGAGAGTGCTGTGGATCAGTTCCCCTGTGGTTTTTCCTGTTTGGAAAACAGTGTCCGGCTTGCCTCTGGATACAGAGTAACCGTTCCTTGACTCCTGCTGTTGGAGGGGTATATAAGCCCATGTTTATACGAATAAAGAGAGCTGCTTCACTGACAAACTGAAACTGGATGTCTAGAGTGCTGTTTAACCTCGCTGTCCCTGCCAGATTTCATGCTCCAGCTGCGCGGGTCGCAGCAGCCATGGCCCTTCAATGCACTCAGGAGACAAGTAAACAGGAAGTGAATGAGGCTGCTGCTGCTGCAACATGACCTAAAATTCTGTTTTGCAGTACATTTTTGTAAGTAGAAGCAGCACACTAAAATAGTGATAAACAATTGTACCAAGTGGGCATACTGGTACACACCTGTAATCCAAGCACTGGAGGTGGTAGAGGTAGATTTGTTGAGTGCCAGCCTGAGTTACTGATAGGAGGCAGGAAGGATGGATAGAGCCACTTTTATATTCTGTATTATAAGGATTCACTTGCACAGAGAAATTTGCAAAGATTATTATTAGCTTAACATGTACATACTGTTAATGGTTTGCTTTTTTTTTTTCAGTTCAACTTCCCTAGCCCAGATGCCCTTGGAGGAGTGTACAAGGTCGGTAGTGGTAGACACTGTCTTAGACTCTGCATTTCAGCCAGTGCCTGAGCCCAGACATCTATGGAGTGATGTTAGAGAGCAAGGGATGATGACAGGAGACATCACGTGTCTCAGAATGCACTTGGCCACCTGACCATGGGAGCAGACCTCAGCTCCTAAATGGCTGCCTGCCTTTGATGTGTACCCAGCTGAGTATTCTATAGAGAGATGAGATGGTGGGCAGTTTTTAGAGTGTTAACATGCTGCCTTCCCAGATTGCTGTCTGTCTGAATAAATCACAATTTAGAGACTCAATTCCTATCTCTGCTCATTGGCTTTTGTGGTGACAACAGAGATCAGGAACTTTGGCCTTCGGTCATTGTGTGATCCTGTCCTTCCAAAACAAAAGGGTAACACGATGAGTGCATAAACCGGCAACATCGTCAGTTGTGACCAAGTATTATGGGTTGTAATCGTCTTTGCTGTCACACGACTGGCAGTAGGTTTGTTTATGTCGTGTCGTCCCAAACTCAGGAGTAACACCTTCCTTGCATTATGTCATTGCCACATCGACAGCACTAGGTCGTAGGAGGTTCTCAGCTTCCTTATACTCCTAGCGCGACAATCTTCCTAAACAGGTCCACCATTGGCTGAAATGTTTGCAGTGCATGGCAGCCAATGGAAGATTTTGGGATTTGTTCTCCATGAACATTTTTTTAATGCTGTATTTAAGAAAAAATACCTTCTGGTGTATGCTTTAAGCAATTCACTGATTAGTCAATATTTTTAATAAAATACATCTGCCCAAAGCAAAAGCGATAGCATGTGTGAGTACAAGAAAGTGACAGCAAACTGTTGAGAGCCAGAGGGTCCCCTTTCTACTCTTCCTCCATGGCAAGAAATCATCTCTGACTTAAGCCATGTGCCCTGGTGATGGGCTTTTCCCCTTGAATAGGAAAGCGTGGGACCTATGATGACCACAAGAGCATGGTCTCAACAACACAGCACCTCAGCCGCATATGTAATTTCTAAGTTTTTAGAAGTCACATATAAAAAGCTAAAAGAAATAAATTAATATTAGAATCATAGTTTATTTAACTCAACCAATCCAAAGTAAATTATAGGATTAGGGATGGTGAAAAGAAAGATACTGGGTACAAAGTTTCAGGTAGCTAAGAGGGGTAAATGCCACTGTTCTATTGCACAGCATGGTTTTTTGTTTGTTTTTTTCAAAGCTTCAGTCTCTTTCTCTTTCTTTTATTAAAAATAGATTCTTTTCAAGGCTGGGTGGTAGTGGCACACACCTTTAATCCCAGCACTCGGGAGGCAGAGCCAGGCAGATCTCTGTGAGTTGGAGGCCAGCCTGGTCTACAGAGTGAGATCCAGGATAGGCACCAAAACTACGAGAAACTCTGTCTTGAAAAACAAACAAAAAATAGATTCTTTTCTTACATAATATACCCTGATTATGGATTCCCCTCCCTCTACTCCTGCCAGTCGCTCCACATAACCCCTCCCACCCAGAGCCACTCTTTCTGTCTCTCATTACAAGACAAACAGGCTTTTAAGGGATAATAATAAAACATAATAAGATAAAACAAAAGCTACCACATCAGAATTACTACCACATCAGAGTTGAACAACACACACAAACAGAAGGAAAAACAGCCCAAGAGAAGGCATAAGAATCAGTTTGCATGCTAAGGAATCCCATAAAAACACTAAACTAGCCGGGCGGTGGTGGCGCACGCCTTTAATCCCAGCACTCGGGAGGCAGAGCCAGGTGAATCTCTGAGTTCGAGGCCAGCCTGGTCTCCCAAGCGAGTTCCAGGAAAGGCGCAAAGCTACACAGAGAAACCCTGTCTCGAAAAGAAAAAAAAACAAAACAAACAAAAAAAAAAAAACACTAAACTAGAAGTCATTATATATATGTATATATATATATACACACCTGGTGCAGACGAGTGCAGGCCCTGTGCATGCTGCTTCAGTCTCTGTGAGGTCATATGACCTTGCTTTCTTGGTGTCCTCCATTCCCTCTGGCTCTTATATTCTCTCTCTCTCTCTTTTTCTCTCTCTCTTCCTCTCGGTGTTTTGATACAGGGTTTCTTTGTGTAGCCCTGGCTATCCTGGAACTCTCTGTAGACCAGGCTTGCCTCAAACTCAGGACTTGCTTGCCTCTGCTTCCTGTGTGCTGGGATTAAAGGTGTGCACCACCACTACCCAGTTGGCTTTTACACCTTTCCTGCCTCCTCTTCTGCCGGGTTCCTTGAACCCTGAGAGGATGGATTTGATGGAGACATTGTTGTGAGATATTCAGACATGGGTTTAAGCCAACAGAAAATCTTTATTAGCTGACTTGTGACTATGCTGGGTGTTCGGGATCCCAGTGTCTCACCAAGCCTTTCTCAGGATGTACTTTTAAAAACAAAAACCATGTTCTGGGTTGAAATACTTCAGTTAACAAGAACAGTTAGCCAGAAGCAGAACTACAGAATCCAAAAAGCAATTTGGTACACATTTAGAGATTTTACTAGAACTATGGGCTTTGATGGATTAGATGGTGTTGTCTGCATGCTGAGTTTTACAGCTAGAATTAAACTTCCATCATGGAGGTCTTGGGATCTGCTAAGGTCTGGGGCTCTGTTATAACATCTCATTTAGGGCTGAGTGTTCCAAGGTTTCTCACTCTGCATAATGTCTGCCTGTGGTTCTCTGTATATTATTCCCTCCTGCCAGCAGTACTTAATAATGTGGTTAATTGTGTAGACTGTAAATCTCCCTCCCTTCTTTTCATTTCTTTCTTCCATCCAATTTTGTTTTTCGAGTGCTGGGATCAAATCCAGGGCCTTCCACACGTTAGTTAGGCAAACACTACCTTGAAGCTGTATCCATAGCCCACGACCAAGAAATTATGAATGGAACATACCATAGAGCACATTCAGTAACTTGACGACTGCACTTTTTCTATAGTTGAATCATTTACTTTTCTCGTTGCTATGTGTCCTGGTTGGTCTTTTTGTCAACTTGACATAAGCTGGAGTAATATGAGAAGAGGGGGTTGAGAAAATGCCTCCATGTGGTTGGCTTATAGGCAAGCATATAGGGCAGTTTCTTAATTAATGATTGATATGGGAGAGTCCAGTCCACCTGCAGATGGTGTTGACTCTGGGCATATGGTCCTGGGTGATATAAGAAAGCAAGCTTGGGGTTGAAGATTTAGCTCAGTGGTAGAGCGCTTGCCTAGCAAGTGCAAGGCCCTGGGTTCGGTCCTCAGCTCCGGAAAAAAACCAAAAACCAAAAAACAAAACAAAAACAAAAACAAAAAAAAAAAAAAAGAAAGAAAGAAAGCTGAGTGAGCGATGGAGAAAGCAAGCCAGTAAATGGTTCTCCAGGGCCTCTGCTTCAGTTCCTGCCTCCAACTCCTTAGTTCCTGCCCTGACGTTGCTCAGTGATAGTGTGATCTGAGCATTGCAAAATGAAATAAATCCTATCCTCTCCTGGTTGCTTTTGGTCATGGTGTTACATCATGATAGAAACCCGGACTAAGATACTATGACTAAATGCCTGACAAAGCAGCTTCAGAACAGAAAGGTTTATTTGGGCCACAGTTTGTGATATAGTCCATCATGGCTGGGAAGGTGTGATGGTGAGAATAGCTTAGCTGTGGTGCACCGGCATTAAACAGCCAGTCACATTGTGTCTCCAGTCACAGAGCAAAGATACTCAAGTAATGGACTTTCACTTGCCTGGGACCCTAGCCATAGTGGTGTAGCCCACATTCAGGGTGGGTTCCCTCCTCAGCTAACACCTTGAGAGATGCCCTCACAGACATACCCAGAGCTGTGCCCATGAGGTGATTCTAAATTTAGTCAAGGTGACAATGAAGGTTAAATATCACAGATATTATATACAATAGCTGGGTCAACACTTTGAGAAATGCTATTGCAACTACTGTAGAAATGTAGGCTGTAGGGTCTCATTGTTTATCCCACACTTACCTCAAACTTGTGATCTTTCTGCCTCAGCTTCCCTAGTGCTGAGATTACAGGTATGGGTCACTACACTCAGCTGTCTTTACTGTGAACTAAAGGTTATAGGAACCTCAGGTCACTTGGTCTCTTTGAGCACATCCTTCCAGTAGACACATTTTGTTTAATTGGTGCAAATGTTATCTCTTCTTGGCATTCTTCACACCTTACCAATCATGTCTCAGATCTTTCCAGCTATTCCTTTCCTTATTCCTCTTTGAATGTTTTGAAATTCCTTTCTAAATCTACTGTCCCATTGCTTAGTTGTTAAACAGCATCTAGGTCCTTTTAAGACCCATCTAAACATTACCACTGAGCATCACTCTTTGGGTTATTGTGAATCTAAATATAACAATCAAAATATAACCCTTTCTCCATCAAATGAAACCCTTATCTGATCTTCCCCATTATATTAAAGGTACCATAATTTACTTAACCATTTAACGGGGCCCCAAACACAGGCTTCTTCTGACACAGGCTTCTTCTGATGTATGTCACAAATCACATCTAATCCTTCAATGGCTGTGGTTAGTCTACTTTCAAAATAACCATTATTTCCCTGTGTGTCTGCACTCCCAGTCAAGTGACCCCCATTTTTCATTTGAATATGCATTCACCTCACAGTGAGTACCAGTGCTTTTTCCTTTAGCCCACATGATCATTCATCTACATAATATCTGAGATCTCTTCTTAAAATGTAAATCAAAAACTCATCATTTATCTTTACAAATCCTTTAACAAGCTGTTTTGGTTGTTTTCAAGGCTAGGGATGAAACACAAGGCCTTCTTTATGGATGTAGGGCAAGCTCCATATTGTTGATATACATCTGTAGTTGTTGATTTTTGTTCTTTTTCCTTTTTGATTTTTCAAGACAGGGTTTCTCTTCGTGTAGCCCTGGCTGTTCTGGAACTCACTTTGTAGACCAGGCTGGCCTTGAACTCACAGATATCCATCTGCCTCTGCCTCCTGAGGGCTGGGATTAAAGGCATGTGCTTTCTTGATTTTTTTAAGGACAGTGTTTGATGTCCTGCACTAGCCTAGAACTCCTGCTTCAGCCTTCTGAACAATGGATTATAGATGTGCACCACAACATCTGACTTCCCTCACTCACAGAATAAAATCCAAACTTCTTACTAAGACCTAAAAGAACTTACATGATCTTGTACTTCTGAGCTTTAATTGTGTCTCTCTCTTTTTTCCCTTTTATTGAAAATTGATTCTTTTCTTTTATAATATAGTCTGATTATAGTTTCCCCTCTTTCTACTCCTTCCAGTTCCTCCCCATCATCATTTCCATACAGATCTACTCCTTTCCTGTCTCTCATTAGAAAGGAACAGATTTCTAAGAGATAAGAACAAAACATAACAAAATAAATATAATATGATAAAGCAAAAACTGTCATATTGAAGTTGGACATGACCAATGAGGGGCTTTGGATGTAGCTCAATGGTAGAGTGCTAGCTAGTACTCAGCAAGTTCAAACTCCAGGACCACAGGATACTCATTCCATTTATGAAGGTAAACCTCTGATGACTTAATTGCTTCCCAGAAGGCTCTATCTATTTTTAAATTTTTTATTTTATGAGATTGAGTCTTAATGTGTAGCCCAGACTTGGATTGAAATCCAGATTTTCTGCCTTAGCTTTTTGAGTATTTGGATTGTACATGTGACCACCATGTACTCCAAAGGCCTCATGTCTTACCAATATTCAGACTAAATAACACATTTCCAACATTTGTTGTATGAATAATAGATGCCAGATACTTTCCTAAGTGCGTTGCATGTATTAGCTTATTTCATTTGCAGAGCTAGTGTTAGAGGTAGATGCATTTGTTAACCCATGGTTTCATAAATCTGCTGCATAAAAAGGATTACTAGTTCACCTGAGGCTAGTGAGTTAGCTAGTTAGTAAGCTAAGGACTCTGAGTCCACACTTCTCTCTTTCTTCCTATGAAGTCCTGGGGGATACAGGGAGTGCTTACAAACCAGAATGGACTTTCCCCATTCTTTAAAAGCTGATCTCCACATTCTATTTTTCTCTAAAGAATTAAGCCCAAATCGCCCGTGTGCAGCAGCACCCTTTGTGAATAATCATGAGACTATGTATGACACAGGGCTGCCAGAGCCTCCCGTTTCATGACTAACGGTGTCACAACTTACTAAATTATTCTTCCATACACAAGATTATTTCAGCTGGAAGAGAGTAATATTTTGTCTCAAGAGCATGTTAACTGAAATTATTTTTAACTTAGGTCACAGTCACCAGAGTCATTAACAAATCTTAAGTTTTCTTACGCTAAGGGATCCGGAGGTTCTCTGTGAAAGGCATGTTCAAATTCTGTTCAATTAATTTTTTAGAAGAGGAATACTCCAGCACCCTTTTGGGTTTGGAGTCCCTAGAACCATAAGTAGGAGGAGCTCGGCTTCAGTAGGTGATGGCTTGCAGGGTTCTACACGTGCTTCCTAGGACTCCTGTCAGGACATCGTCCTGTCGGTGTCAGAGGAGGGCTCTGACTGCATCTGCCTGTAGTCTCTGCCCCTCGTTAACTGGCTCAAGGGAAACTAGGCAATCACGTTGGGCCTGGATTGCCTGCTCTGGA
The DNA here is from genome assembly GCA_902168425.1 of Peromyscus attwateri. Classification (NCBI taxonomy): domain Eukaryota; kingdom Metazoa; phylum Chordata; class Mammalia; order Rodentia; family Cricetidae; genus Peromyscus; species Peromyscus attwateri. Next base: position 12,351 of record CABHPP010133183.1, read on the forward strand.
AAATGGAGGCCACCACAGACGTTCCTTTATAGGAGTGCTGTGGGCATTGAAATTTGGGACAAAGAAAGCACTTGGACCAGTCTCTGGCATATTATAAGTACTCAGTAATATGACCACCGCTGAGTTTTCCCTTTCTTCTGGCTTTCAGATCATTTTGCACAGAATCTTTTTGTGAACATTGTCTTACCTTTGTTGTGATGGGCCATGCTTACTTCATCAATAGAAACATCTGTGTTTTGATGGAGGTACTCAAGGTCCTGGGCTCCATCTCCAACAGCACACATCCCCAAACCAAATCTGGGATTTTTATCTTTACCTCAGGTTAGAAAGGCCACGATTTCAATAATGAGCCAGTTTGTCACTAGAGTATTGTAGTCTGTGCTGCCTCTAACCATAAATGGCAGCGAGCAGAGAAAGGAATTGAATCTTTAAGTTATGCCTTTTTCAGAGAGCTGTCAATTAGAAGACAGTGGATTAGCCGGGGCAGTGGTGGTGCACACCTATTAATCCCAGCAATCAGGAGGCAGAGCCAGGTGGAGGCCAGTCTGGTCTATAGAGCGAGATCCAGGACAGGCACCAAAACTACACAGAGAAACCCTGTCTTGAAAAACAAAAAACAAAAACAAAACAAAACAAAAAAAAAGAAGCCGATACTGGATTAATATTGCAGAGATCTGTCTAAAATCTTGTCTCCTGCTAACAAACTTTATAGGGAACAAAGGCACATTAATCACCCCAAAGTTTAGTCAGGTGGTTAGTCATGTCTCTGAGATCCATGGCATTAATGCACCTCTCCTTACCCTTTTCACCTTCCCCATTACTGTCTCTCCTTGTGCATTTGGGCTTGTGTATCCTCAAGGCTACTGAGCCCAGCTTCCTCCCTAGCACCACCTGGGCTAGAGGTTGACTCACAATAAACAAAGCAATGACAGTGTATATGTGCTGAGTTGATTACAATGTGTTATGTTCAGATTTTTTTCTACAATATGAAGTACAAATGTACTCTTACAACATAGGATATGAAAGAGTCCCTATCTACCCCATTTCAAATTCAGCCAGCAGAAAAATACACATTTCATATATATGTGAATATATATTAATAATAATATAATAAATGATATAATAAAATATATAACATATATTTTATGTTCATGAAAACCCTGTAGTCCTATGAAGTGGAAGGTGGAAATGTGATGGGACCACTGTTTTCAGGAACCAGAACGTGGAAATTGTACACATACATAAATATTATGACAGTACTTAGAAATGAATGACTTTTGCTAATGACCACTGACTGTTCATATGGTCCCCCAAGTAACTGAAAGCTGGATGGAAGCCTGGAAGCCCCGCCTTTAGTTTGCATGTATCTCCTTTGTTTTAAAACCTTGAGTCCCTCTGACTTAACTCCATAGGCATGCTAAATCACAGAAGGGATATCTGTCTAAATATGGATAATACTAATTTATCTCATCCTTCTGCTCAAGGCTGAAGACCCAAAGATGAGACTAACCAAGACATCTTACTGCCAATGTTTCTATTTTGTTTGTTAACACTGGGTCTTTTGTAACCTTTCCATGTAGTTAAGTAAGGCTTTCTTGTCTCTACTTCCCAAGGTGTGTGCCGCCATGGCTGGTTTCTGTGGAGTTGGGATTAAGCCCAGGATGAATGCTAAGCAAACATCCCATCAAGTGAGCTATGTCTCCAACCCAACTGCCAATGTTGGGTACCCTTCCGGACCCACAGAAAGTTACCCCAAGTCTCCAGTGTGTTGTAAATCCACATCATCTTGGCCTCCAGAAGCAGCTTAGTCTCATAGACAGGTCCCCATGTGTGACAAGATCAACTCTAAGCAGGAAGGACTATGTGATAGCAACAGAACTGTTCATGTTGCAGGATTCCAGCAGAAGAGGCAGGACCACAACCACTGATCTCTTCATTGAGCTTGTAGACTCTGCTCAACTTCTGTGCAAAAGAATCAAACCCCAAGTTCTGTGAAATGGGCCTTTCATTTGCTTTTTCCTTTTTTGTTTATGGTAATTTATACTTTTATTGGTTATTTTAAAACTCTAAGGTGAAATTCTGAAGGTGGCCCAGATGTGGAGAGGCAGAGGGCCATTGTGGGATATAGCAAGGTCTCATGGAAGCCTTTTGGCAGAGACCAAAACCATAAGGCAGTATCTCTGTCCTTTTGTTAAGGTTTCTAGGAAGGTTTGCTAAATAATAAGGAGTTGCAGGAGGGATGTGGTTATGATTATGTATAATTAAGGGCATTGCTGAGCCTGTGTGGCTGTTCTCTACCACATCCCCTCAAGCAATAAGAGCTTCTTCAGACCATCTCTGCCAAAACAGATTTTCCATAATGGTCAACCAGACCACATTTTTTTTACAGCAACAATCACTTAACTGTGCATACCCCTTGTCCACACGCCACATTTTCCTGTGTTTAATCCTAAAGTTCTGTCAGCAGTTAGAATATGGGCAGAAATATTTGCTTCCACTGTTCCTGCATTGCTATGCTGATTAAAATCCTTTCCCCGCCTTTATACCATTACTTCTTTCCTGTGGGGTGTATGGACAAGCCTAACAAGTTGGAAGACCCTGAGAGTTGGTGTTCTGTTTTAAATCTCTAGCTAATTGCTTCTTACTGTTAGATCCTAGTTAACAACAGAAGCTTGTTGGACAGGGCTTGAGCATATATGAGACCTTAAAGCCCCCTCCACAGTGACAAGTTTCTTCTAACAAGACCACACCTACTGTAACAAGGACACACCTCCTAGTGCCACTCCTTTTGGGGGCCATTTTCATTTTATTTATTTATTTATTTATTTATTTATTTATTTATTTATTTAATGCTGAATGCAGTTTATTGAAGGAGGGAGGAGATCTTAAATACAGGCTTACAGCACAATGGGAGAACCCTGGAGGGCAGAAGTTCACTACTGATGTTTTACAATCTTGCATCTAAGCTGTTAACACCCATTATGCATGATACACAGACAAAGATCTTCCCTTAAGCATTCAGGATGGTGGAACCCGGCAAGGAATTAGCATAGGGAGGATATCAAGGTCAAGGTCAGCAAGCAAGGCAACAGCTACCCAAAATGGGGGCCAGGGCCCTACAGGTCCCCCTTTTACTAAAAAATGAGCTTCTGACTTAGGTTGTGTGGGACGTCAACAGGTCACCTTACCCGTCATGGAGATGTGGGGGCCATTTTCTTTCAGACCACCACACCCACCTTCCACCCTCCAATACATGCATACACACACACACACACACACACACATACACACACACACACACATACACACATGCATAGGTACCTGAGTACAAACTGGTAATACTAAGGTATAATAAGGTAGCCTTGTTGTGTATTTATTATATCGTTTTCTCTACTTCAAAAATTTGAAATATACAGAATCTTTTTAAAACTGAAAGTATTCAGAGTTCAATGGGTCTTAACAATTCCAAAAACATTTTTCTCAAGCTGTCTTTTCAAGTTCTTGACCTGACCGACAAAACTGAATCAGCCGCCTTTTCAGTTTTGCTTGTTCATTTATTTGGCCAGTAGAGGTCGCCCTGCAGTGCAATATTTGGTTAAAATACAAACTGTGGCAAAGTTTCCTCCTTGTAAAGATTTTTTTGAATTTCCTTCTTGTAAGCTCTTCTATAAGTCCAAGATGGAAAGAGCTAACCCCAGGGTAAGTTGGGGGCCCTAAGGTCACAAAAACCGGTTTGAAAGCCACTGTGCAAATAGAAGTAACTTGGTGAAATGTGGCTTGTAATGTTTGCTCTTCTGATTTTAGAATTTATACTGATTTCAAAATCTACGTTTCCTGTATCTGCTCTCCACAGAGTCCCAGTGTGGTACCTGTTGGGATGAAGGTTGTGACAGCTAGGGACTGAGGGACAAAGCTGCTTACATAATCGGAGTAGAGGCGGCATCCGTGAGCACAGCTCTTATTCCCATGGTTAGGCAGCAGTGCTAGCAGCATCTTTGGAATGCTCGCTTTGCATTAAGGCTGCCCTTTTCCCTCCTCCAAAATTCTCTTTCCTATCATAAACAGTTTACCTCTCTCCGTGGACATTTCACATTCCAGTAACAGAAAGAATCCACTTAAAATAGCACACATCACAGGAGAAAGACTTATAATTTACAACAAGAATGTGAATGAGAGTCAGTCAGAGCTGGACAGCATCATCAAAGATCCAGATTCCTTTAAAAATATTTTTATTCATTATTTGACAGTTTCATACACGGATACAACGTACCTTGATCATATCCACCCCTAATCTCCTTTCCCCCTCCCAGCACCCCCATCTCACCCTTCTCCTGCACCTCCTTCTCCCTTCATGCTTTTTATTGCTGCCTACATGAGCATGGGTAACCTATCAGTGGCTATATCCTGGAAAAAATGACTCCCCTACCCCACCAGTTATCAGTTGCCAGTAGCTCCTCAACTGGGGTGTCACTCCATGAGCCCCTTCCCCATTGGTGCTGGAATGGTAACTGGCTTGATGTTATGCAGGTAACCATAGCTGCTGTTAATTAACTAGGGTAATGGCCATGCCATGTCCAGAAGATAGCATTTCATAGCACTCCCCCCCATTCTCTGGTTCTTACATTTTTTTCTGCTCTCTCATTTATGATGTTCCCTGAGCCTTGACTGGCAGGGTTAGCTATAAATGCCCCCATTTAGGGCCAGAGCAATTACTCTCAGTGCTTTGCCTATTTATGAATCTCTGTACTGACTATGTGCATTGCACAAAGAAGCTTCTCTGACCTAAGTTGGAAGTAGTACTGATCTATGGGTGTAAACAAAACACTTAGAAGGTAGTTTAATAACATGTCTGTTTAGAGTAGGTTCCCCCTAGGGCATATGACCTCCCAAGCCATACTCTTGACCATGATTATAAGACCTCAGGTTCTTTTTTTTTTCATTTACACACACACACACACACACACACACACACACACACACACACACACACAGAGAGAGAGAGAGAGAGAGTCTCATGTAGCCCAAGCTATTTTTGAACTCACTTGAACCCTGTCTTAGTCAGGGTTGCTATTGCTGTGATGAAATACCATTACCAAAACAGCTTGGGGAGGAAAGGGTTTATTTGGCTTATACTTCCACATTACAGTTCATCATCAAGGGAAGTCTCTTAGTTAGGGTTCTATTGCTGTGAAGAGACACCATGACCATGGCAACTCTTAGAAAGGAAAACATTGAATTGGGGGCTTGTAAGGATTCTGTCCTTATTACATCATCAGCCTGCAATGGCATCCCAGCCTAAAAAGCACGAGGTGCTGTGTCTCTCTCTCTCTCTCTCTCTCTCTCTCTCTCTCTCTCTCTCTCTCTCTCTCCTCTCTCTCTCTCTCTCTCCCCCCTCTCTCTCCTAATAACACTCTAAAAAGGTAACTGTGGCTCGTGATTCTTCTGCCACCGCAGCATCCAGCACTCTCTTCTGTCGCTGTGGCTGCCGTGGGTGGTGGCCAGCTACGAGCACCCCATTAAACCCTTCATTGGTACCATTCAGACTCGGGGAGATCACTGAGGACCTGCTGTGACCGCTGCCGCCACTGGCACCTCTTCCCCTATCCAGCGAGACCATGAGACCGGGAGCGCGCTTGCGTCCCTCACCTGTGCTGGACCCCCACACTGCTACCACTATTGTTATGTTTCTTCACCACAGTGAGTGCTCCATCACTCTCGCAGCTGTAGTCTGAGTCATATTCTTTGTGATGGACACCCCGGGGGTTGTCCTCAGGCTGCGCTTGGTCCACCGTGGACCACCTAAGACGCACGCTGCAGCCCTTAGCATACCTTGACGAAGAGGATGGCTAACCTGAGCTGATTCATAGATCTTTCTTCTCTTCTCAGGGACGCCTGAGATTGGAGTCTGATCCCGGTTTGTTATTTTAATTTTTTACTTTTCTCTCGGCTACAGCCATGGGACAAGGGGCGGATACATTTACCACCTACATTGGTGGATACTGGTAAATCTGGCCGCGTAACAGCTTTTTGGAAACTTCTGCCAGCGAATGGGCAAAAGCCATGGGACAAAGGGATGGGTACTAGTAAATCTGGCCACATAACAGCTTTGTGGGAACTTCTGCCAGAGAACAGGCAAATAAAAGAGTTACTTTATCCCCAAGCTTTCTGCTGAAGCTCTGAACCCTTCTCCCTCCCCATTTCTGATGTTTTCTTTTCCTCTGCCACATGCAACCTTTTCTGTCTGACTTCTGCCGGCAGTGGGCGGGCTCAAATGGGTGGGCTTGGGCGGCTTCTATGGACTCTCATCCTAACTCACCTTAACTCCACCCACTCATTCTCAAACTGCCTTGAGAGACACAGACGGGTCTGGAAGCAGCTAAGATCCATACAAATAAGTTTACAGTAGTCAGGATGGCTCTTAAGCCAAAAATCAGCTTATAGCCTCAGGCAAGTCTTCCAAAAGGATCGGTTTATAGTCTGCCTCCTGGCAGATCTTCCAAAAGCTGTCCTTAAGCCAGCAATCATCAGGGGAAAAAAATTTCAGGACACAGTAAAATCAGTCTCTTGTTCTCCAGACCTCCCTGACTAAAACTTAAGCATCTGGAGAGCAATGCTCCTGACTCCACAGGCAAAAGAGTGATCTGTGGCATTTAAGGTGTGCCAGGGAAGAGATAAAAGCCTGAAAACAAAATTGCCAACTGCTGGCACTCGCTGACTCCCAAAAGGAAAGAAACTGATCACTTCCCTGCTGCATTTTGGGTTCCCTGCCATGTCTGTAGCCAAGCCTAGGTCTGCTGGAGGTCTTAGCTTGATGTACCCATGCGTCTTGGTGCCTGGGGGGCAGTCAGCTGACTGGTTGTCTTTCTAGGAGGCACTTTTAATAAGGCTGTTGATGGCCTGGCAGTGTACTCACTAGCCCATGGCCTTTTTCCTCACTTAAAACAGGGACCCAATAGCTTTTGGGAGTCAGCAAGTGCCAGCAGTTGGCACTTTTGTTTTCAGGCTTTTATCTCTTCCCTGGCACACCTTAAATGCCACAGATGACTCTTTTGCCTGTGGGGTCAGGAGCCTTGCTCTCCAGATGCTGGGGCCATTTTCCTTCAAACCACCACAGAAAATCAGTACAGGAATTCAAAGAGGGCAGGAACCTGAAGGAAGGAGCTGATGCAGAGGTCATAGAGGAGTGAGGCTTCCTGGCTTGTTCCCCATGGCTTGCTCAGCCTGCTTTCTTATAGAACCCAGGACCGCCAGCCCACAGGTGGCACCACTCACAATATGCTGTCCTCTCCCCCATCAAGAACTAATTTAAAAATTACCCTACAGGCTTGCTTACAGCCCAATCTTATGGAGGCATTTTCTTAATTGAGGTTCCCTCCTCTCAGATGACTTTAGCTTGTGTCAAGTTGATGTAAAACTAGCCAGCACAGCAGCTGAGGATGACTTTGAACTTCTGATATTCTTGCCTCTACTGCCTGAGTGCAGGAATTACAGGCATGCACCACCATGCTGGGTTTATTGCATACTAGGGATCAAACTAAGGCTTTGTGCATGCTAGGTAAGCATTTTTCCAACTGAGCCACACCCCAGACCCCAGATTCTTCCAACCTAACAAAATTTTCCCAAGGGCCTGCCCTGAGAAGATTCCTCCCAGGGTCCTGGGGAAGACACTATGTCTGGTGTGGGATTATCTGAGGGAAAAGAATCTGTGCACACCATGCTCTTTCGTCCGCTACTTTATTTCTCTAAGACAAAATTCTGTCTATACAGCTTCAGTTCCATCCTGACACTCAATTCCTCTTTGTCCTTTCTTTTTCTGTCCCTTCATGGCCCTAGAAATAATTAAGCTCCTGTGCTTTGTATCTCATCTTTGTCCCCTGTTCCTTTGTCCTTCATCTTTCTTTCCTTACTCCTTATTCCTGGATCTGAAAAAACTCTACAAAAGATCTGCCTTACCATCTACAGAATCTCTGCCTTTTTCTCTTCTCTCCGGCCATGCGCCTCTATCTACCATCTACAGAAACTGCTTTGCTCTTTCTCTCCCAGCCATGCAGCAACTCTGCCTGCCTCTGGAATTCTGCTCCAGTCCTTACTGCACCTGGTTATGCAAAAAGCCCTATTGTCCTGAGTCAATAGCTCTGAATGCTACTAGGTCTGAAGGAAAGGGATGGCCTGAGCTTTATTTGCACAAGAAACAAAGCTATGCATCTACAGCCCGCCTGTCTCCTAGGCCCTGCAGGGGTGTTAGCTACCTAGTGAATCAGCAGTAGGACTGAAAAGCTAAACTGTTTGCTAAATGGCCTAGTAGTATATGGGCACACAAGAATTTCATAGCAGAAGACAGTTGATTAATAAGCTAAATAACACCAAATATTCCTTGATAAATGGCTTCGTCTTGAAGAACACCTTGATCAGTCAAGGTATAGCTTATTATAACAGCTGAATCTCTATAATCTTGTGGCTCACTGCACCAACCACTTCACTATTCTGCTTGATGTATCTACTTAGTCTTTTTTTTAAATTAATTTTTGTTAACATATGAAGAAAGTGGGTTTTGCTATGATATGGCCATATGCATATGTTATCATTCTCTGCTCTTACTCCTCCCCCTCCTCCAAATCCCCATTGGTTCTTTCTCTTCCTTCTTGACCTCCTGCTTTTATGACATACATTATAGTATAGTGTTTCTGACCCCCCTTTCTACTGATCTGCACCTTTAGACCCTAAAGGTCTTCAAACTCCTGCCCTGCCTGCATGTTACTGAGCTATATTGGAGTAAGTATCAAGGGGAAAGCAGAGACCTTGTTCTGCAAGAGAATTGAAGGTAAAGAAGAAACCAACGTGTCCCCCCAACCCCCATCTCCTTCATATCTGGGTAGGTTTGTTACTGTTTGTATGGGAGGTAATTATGCTTGCCTAAAAATGCAGTAACTTTCCCTATCAAAATGCTTGTTTGAGTTCTAGATATACAACTGGAAATTGCTGAAAGATATTACTTCATTGTCCTTTTGTTTCCAGTAAAAATACAGTAAGATCTGATGCAATTACAGTTTGAAATTCTTCTTTTGGAAACTTTTATTTTCCTCCAGTCTGGAAGCTTTTAACAATTTCCTCTTTATGTCTTTATCTGAAATTCCATGGCATTGTTTAATATGGTTTTTCTGGGTGATTATTTTTAATTCAGGAAGTCATGTTCATTAGTCCTGTCTCATGAGTTTAATGAATTGCATTATTTCAAGTAATTCCACCCCCCCCCCCTCACCTGTCTCTGTTTCTGGAGTACCTAATGGTCAGTAAGAAATCCTCTGGCTAATTATTGTTTTTTTTAATCTTTCTTCTCTTCTTGTTTTCTATTTCAGGGAAATATGTTAGTTATTTTCGCTGTTACCCTTGCAAGGAAATGTCACGAAACACGACAGAATCCGCTGATAGAGTTTATTGGGAGAACAAAAGAAGTGAGTGCCCGCGCGGGAGAAAACACGTGTGAGGAAGGGGCTTAGGCCAGTCATGGCAGCTCCTTATAAGGCGGGGCGTGCCCAGGTAGACGTAATGACGTAGCCATGCTGCGCGCCTGCGTGGCTACGTGACATCACGGATCCCGGTCACGCGAGACGCCTTGACCCGGAAATGGCTGTTAACCTGGAGTTCGCCAGGCGGATGTGTCCGGGCGGTCGCCTTGGTTACCAGACGCCTTGAGCCGGAAATGCCTATCCTGGGGCTAACTGGGCAGGTGTGTCCGCCAGGCATGCACAAACATGTCTGACCTTGGGGCGTATTGTGAACATTTCAAAATGTCCTCAATTTAAGCATTTCCACTGGAATATTTAGTTCTACTAACTTAAACGTTGTTTTTCAAAAAAGATTTATTTTTTATTTATGTGTCTGCATGTGTGCCTGCCTGAGTTTATGTATATAGTGTGCATGGTGCATGCAGGTACCCTCGGAGGCCAGAAGGTGTCAGAGGGTGTCAGATCCCCCGGAACTAGAATTACAGACAGTTGTGAGCTGCCCACTGTAGGTGCTGGGAACCTAGCCCAGGTCTTCTGTAAGAAAGGTAAGTATGCTCTTACCGGTGAGCCACTGCCCCAGTTCCTAGTCTGTATTTTTAACGCTCAAGAGCTCTCTTTTCCTCTGAGTTTTTCATTGAAGAAACTGCTTGATGTTTGTGTTTCCTAGGTGCTGTATCCTTTATCTTTCTTGGGGTATGTTTTATATTTCATCTTTTGCCTGCTTACTTCATTTTCCCATTTGCTTTGGTTTCTTTCTTTATTATTAAATGTTTCCCTCAATTACCTTATAGCCTTGGTGCATATTTGAGAAAGGAATACTGAAAAGCTAATTGACACCTATGCGTATCAGCAAGGCTGTTTCCATCTGAAATTTGTTGTCTCATACGTGTGTAGTTGTGCTGGACTTGTTGCAAGTCCTGCTACTGGTCCCTTCCTGGAGAGCCAGGGGACAGACTGGCAGAGAAGACAGTTTTGTTCAAGTCTGATCTCAGGACTGAGGAAAAAAAACCAAGGTTAGAGATGCTCTGATTTACAGCTCCTCTCATTTGCAAATGAGAAAACCCTCTCAGGGATTTTTACAGGGGTGGCAGGTGGAAGTTGCCTGCCTGTTCCTACACTCTTTGGCTTTAGGGACCTTCCATAGGTGTAGGAAAGCAGGGGCAGCTTTTGTGTCTTTGGAGATCAGCTTCAAGTCTAGATTCTTTCAGTGCCTGTTAAATACATCTGTTTGCAAAGATGATAGTGTGATAGTGTAAGAATCAAAAGGGCACAAGTGTCTCTCTTAGAATTTGGACTATCACTATGAATTCTCTGTTAACTGGGGCCTTTCTCTCTCAGCATGAGTTCCCTGTTATGGACCCTTGGTGGTTGTTCTAAATTTAGAAAACGGTGTTCTTTAGTCCTGGTTCATCTACATGATAAATCAGTCACACTGAAGGGTGATTGGGAGAATACTGGATATCTTTTTCACCAGGTCTCCTTAATGAGATAGACATTTGTAGTGTCTATAGGTCTTTTCTCTTGGGTTAGATTCTCCAGGAAGGAACCCTCTGGTGTCAGCTCCTGTTCTGAGATTGGAAGCAGGGCAGGAGCTCAGGATTTTAGTCACAACATTGACAGCTCACCGCCTGCCAGCTGTGTAGTAGACATGGCCAGTAGACTCATGCACTCTGACTGGGGTTTGATGCCCACAAAGCTCGTGTGCTACAAACTCAACCTCTAAACTTGAAGTAATGGCATTTACAGGTAGATTCGTTGCAAGGATTTAGGGTTAGATAAGACCACAAGTCCCATCTTGGTACTGTGGTTTTTGTTTTGTTTGTTTCTGTTTTCTGGGTTTTTTGTTTGTTTGTTTTTTACATTCCAATTAAAGTTTTGGCTCCATCCCCCTTTTCCCAGTCCCCAAACCCCTCCCCCACCTCCACCCACTCCTCCTCCACTGTTTCTTTTCAGATTCAGGCAGCCTCCCGTGGATATCAGCCAGCCATGGTATATCAAGTTGCAGTGAGACTAGGCTCCTCCTCTTCTATTAAGGCTGGATGAGGCAACCCAGTAGGAGAATAGGTCCTAAAAGCACACAATGGTGTGGTTTTATAAAGAGAGAAAAAGAGGATTGTATTGAGGGCTGAGCCGGCACACAAAGAAAGCAACAGGACAGATGGCAGAGGGCAGTGGCAACAGAGACAGTGGAGTGGCCATGGCAGCCGAATGGTCAGCAAGCCCAGGTGTAAAAGTCACAAAGCTGGGTCTCAAAAAATAAGATGGAGGATTTCCTTTGATGATGAACTGATGTGGAAGTAAGAGGAACAGGGCCACAAAGAAAGACGTCAAAAAAGGTATACAGAAAAAGAGAAAGATAAAAGCTCAGAGACAAAAGATAGCCATCTATCTTCTTAATTTAAGAAAAGCTGGCTAGAGCATCAAAGTTTCTCTGCCTTCCTCGGGAATCCGCGGTTTGGATCCATCCTTTCTGCGACATCTCCCCAGGCCTGTGGGTGAGCGGATTGCCGGGTGCTCGGGTGAGAGGTGCGGTACGAGCAGCGTGGTCGTGGCGAGCACAGGAAAGGAGCAGCGGCCGGGGACTCCCCGGGTGACCCTTTGGGGCGCGACAGAGCTGGGTGAACGCAAGAAGAGGAGCTACAAGGTTCAGGGACGCCCGTACCCGCACAGTGGACTTTAATCACCTTGCTGATTGCTTCTCAATTGGGAACTAGTGGAGAGCACAGTGCGGGGCAGGCGCGCTCTGTGGGACCTGGGCTCCGCGGCAGGGATTAGTGCAGCTGTGGCTACAGAGGCAACGAGGGAGGACGCCGCGGTACTTGCGGGAGGCTGAAGGATCAAGGAGCCAGAGAAGAAGGAGGACATCAGAGGCCAGCCACCCAGCTATACAGCAAGCCACGGAGTAAGAGGTGACTTTGGATCCTGTATTTCAAGAAGCTCTCAAAAGAACTTATCAAGACCACCCAACCACCGAACCAGATCACCAGAATCGTAAGTATACACCTCACCGACTGAGAACAGGGGTGGTCAGCTTGCCCAGAGAACCAGATTTTTAGTTTCTCATTTCCTGGTGCTTGAAGTTTCTCATTTCTGAGGCTTGGAGGTGTAAGCCTGAAGGGTTAGGGTCTTACACCATCTGCACTGAGCAGAGAAAGAGATGAGTAGACACCAGCAGAAAAATACAGGCAACAACATAAAGACCTATATGACAACACCAGAACCTACCGACTCTACAATTGCAAGTCCTGAACATACCAAGGCAGAAGAAACAGAAGAAATCAATCCTAAAAATGACTTTAAGAAGATGATAGAGGCCATTAAAGAAGAAATAAAAAATACCCTTAAAGAGGAAATAAAAAATTTCCTCAAAGAGGAAATGAAAATCTCCATTAAAGAGGAAATAAAAAATTCCCTTAAAGAGGAAATGAAAAAATCCATTAAAGAGGAAATAAAAAATTCCCTTAAAGAGGAAATGAAAAACTCCTTTAAAGAGGAAATGAAAAACTTCCTTAAAGAGGAAATAAAAAATTCCCTTAAAGAAATGGAAGAAAAAACAAACAAAAAATTGGAAGAAAGCAAAGAAAGCCAAGAAAAAATAATTAAACAGATGAAAGAAACATTCCAAGATCTGAAAAAAGAAATTGAGACAACAAAGAAAACACAAGCTGAGGGAATGCTGGAAATAGAAATCCTGACTAAATGAACAGGAACTACAGAAACAAGCATAACCAACCGAATACAAGAGATGGAACAGAGAATCTCTGACACTGAAGACACAATAGAGAAAATAGATTTGTCAGTCAAAGAAAACACTAAAGACAAAAAAGTCGTAACACAAAATGTCCAAAAAATCTGGGATACCATGAAAAGACCAAACCTAAGAATAATAGGGATAGAAGAAGGAGAAGAATACCAACTTAAAGGCACAGAAAATATATTCAACAAAATCATAGAAGAAAACTTTCCTAACCTAAAGAAAGAAATACCTATGAAGATACAAGAAGCTTACAGAACACCAAATAGGCTGGATCCAAAAAGAAAGTCCTCTCGCCACATAATAATCAAAACATTAAACATACAGATCAAAGAAAAAATATTAAGAGCTGCAAAGGAGAAAGACCAAGTAACATATAAAGGCAAACCCATCAGAATAACACCAGACTTCTCAATAGAGACTATGAAAGCTAGAAGGTCCTGGACAAATGTTATGCAGACACTAAGAGACCACGGATGCCAACCCAGACTACTATACCCAGCAAAACTCTCAATCACCATAGGCGGAGTAAACAAAATATTCCATGATAAAACCAGATTTAATCAATACCTATCCACAAACCCAGCCTTACAGAAAGCACTAGAAGGAAAAATCCAACCTAAAGAAGCTAAACACACCCATGAAAACTCAGGCGATAGATAAACCCACACCAACATCTGAAGAAATAGAAGGGACAAATTCCTCCCCAGAAAATGCATGACCTGTGAAAGCTGCTAAGAGTTTGAGGCAGATTCGGGGAGAAAGAAAGCCTCTACCTCCAAAGGCAGCTAGCAGAGGAACAGAGCAGCCTGAGATATCTGAAGCTTTGCATCTGGGGGGAAAGGAACAAGCAAAATGAGAATAAAATCAGTGGGAGAAAAATTGCTCTGAAAGAGCTATGGAAAGGCTGTTGTTAATGCTTTTGTTTTTCACTGACTGGCTAAGACAAACACAAGCCCCGAGGAAAGTTGCTATCAGAAATTGCCCACCTCAATGCGTGCTAACGAGGCAGGTGCAGTTCTGATTTGGGGACTTCATCCCAAGAATGTTACAGTCCCCTAACAACAAGTATTACAACTCTATAACGACAACACTCACTAAATCCCAGTATTGTATAGCAAAGCTGACTATAAGCTCTAAACTTTAGAAATGATGTTCGTACTTCCTGTCTAGTTAAGAGAATCTTTCTAATAGAGATAGTGATAATAATTAAGAGTAAGAAGTAGAAAAAGATGAAAATAAGATATGTGAGTTTGTAAAAATTCTGTCTTGTTAGATCTGTGTTAAGAAATCTTTAGGTGTTTACTAAGTTAAATATATGCTAATGGTAGCCCTATATAAGTTTGTAAAATAGATCCATAGAGTTCCTTTAAAAATATAAGCTTGCAAGAAGAATCTAAGGTAGTCCTAAAACATATAGTAATAAGCTTGTAAGAAGTAAAGATACTAGTTGTAAATGTAAGTTTAAATAAGAATTAAGAAGATGGAATGAATATAAGAAGTATATAAGTAATAAATATATCTGCTAAAGTAGTTCTATAGTTTCCTTAAAGAGTATAAATAAGTAGATGTTAGTATGTTATACGTGAGTTTGTAAAAATGTGTAAATGTTGAGTGTGAGTTTATGCTTAATGTATATGGTGAAAGAACCCGAGACACAGAAGGTTAGTGTCATAGTAGACTGCAAAATAGGCAGTCTGAATGGTTTCAAAAGCTCCAGAAGCCAGAACCAGCACAAGGCACCCACAGCTGAGATCTGTGGAAAATCAATGCAATACAGAAAAACCTAACTATTTTTGAGCGAACGTCAAAAATAGTGCGGTTTAGAATACTACTGTACCTAGAAAGGTCTCTGTCTGTGAGAACAAAAGTTGCAGAGACGCTTGTTTGAACTAAAATTATTAACTGCAAAAAGTTTTGGTTGTAAAACGTCTCTTCATATTTGGAAGTGAAAGCCTGATACCAGAATTTACTTTTTTTGAACTTTTTGAACTTAATGAGAAAACTACAAAAAGATTTTGGTTATGTATTTATCATATTTGGAAGGCTAGTATCAGAATTTATCATTTGAATTTCGAGACTTAAGAAATGAAATGCACAATAGAGATTTCATTGCAATGGGACAATTTCAAGTTTATAGTAATGACCTAGGAACTGTATGCTGGAACTGGGTTAAAAATGGAACTGTTTAAATGAAGATATTTATTGTTTCTACCTTGACTCAAGATGCAGTTTTGTGTATGCATGTATGCTGGTGATTCATGTATTGTTCTATGTTAAAAATGCAATTGTTTTGTGGAAAAAAAATAAAGAAAAAAAAAGAGAGAAAAAGAAACCAAGTTCACGCCTTGTTCTTTCACCCTGTGCTTCCCTCTGCCATGCTCTGAACATGGGATGCAAAGGTTCAGATACTGACCAAATACCAGTGCCATGTTCTTGGCCTCTGCAGCTTCTGGAGCCATGAGTTAAAAGCCAAAACCCCAAAAAGCCTAGGGTGGGCCTTGCAGAACTGTAATCCTAGCTACTCTAGAGGTTGAGGTAGGAAGATGGCAAATTCAAGGCCTGTTAGAAAGTCACACACACACACACACACACACACACACACACACACACACACACACACGTGTGCGTGCACACCAATGGTGGTGGCAGTGTGGTGTGTGTATATTGGGGATATAGCTCAGTTGGTAAACTATTTCCCTAGCATGCCTGAAACCCTAGGTTCCAACCCTACCGCTACATCAACTAGGCATGGTAGCTACACCTGTACTTGAATCCCAGCACTTGAAAAGTGGAGGCAGGAGGATCAGAAGTTCAAAGTTATCCTCAGCTACATAGTGAGTTGGAGACCAGCCTAAGCTACAAGAGACCCCTTTTAGGGAAAAAAAGGGGGGTGGTGTGAGGTGGAGATATAATTGAGTGCTTTCCTAGCATTTGAAAGGACCTGGGGGTCATCTCAAGTTCTCCCCTAAACAAAACCTTTATTAATTACCCAGTCTCCATATTTTATTATAACAACAGGAAGGAGGGGAGTCACCTCCCATGGATAGAGTAGCACACTCTCTTTGTTCCAAGTCCTCCAGATCCCGGAGGAAAAGGACTATTGCTTTCCTAATACCACACTTCTGTCTTCAAAGCTGTACCTAGTGCATGCAGTTTCTTTCTTTTTTTTTTTTTTAATTTTCTAGACTCCTGAAGTAGAATCCCCCATCCCAGACAGAGTTTCAAATTTGTATGGTGTACTAAGTTAATGGCCACTAGCTCATCTGCTTTCAGAATTCCACAGACGTCTGCTCTGTCATCCATCTATTGTCTGTGTTCCTTACAGCTTCTCTTGGAGGGGGGGATTATAGATATGAACCATCTTACCCAATTTCTGACATTGTTTTAAGAAAGTTGTACTTGAAGAAAATGAAATTGTGGATTGGAAATTAATGTCAACAGCAAGGCAATTTTGCCAATTTAAACATAGGTGGGGGTACAAGCTTTGTGGTAGAACATGTGCTTAGAAAGTACAAGGCCCCGAGTTCAAAGCCCAGCACCACTGACCAATAACGAATAATGGAAGCAGGAGTTTTCACTCATAGCTACACTGTAGGAATATGGTAAAAACTTCGCAGCATCACTAAATCTAATCTCATACCATCCTTGTAATATGTTACCCACATATTCCAAATGAGGGAAACTGAGGGTCAGGAAGTCATCTAAAGCCATACGACTACAAATTATGCAGCCAAGGTCAGAGCCCATGTGCACTGATGTCAAACCCTTGTTCTTATTACTCTTAAAATGACACCTTGGGGGCCTGGAGAGATGGCTCAGCTGTTAAGAGTAGTTGTTCTTCTTCCAGAGGACCCACATCAGGTGCCGTGCTATGGACTGTAATTCCAGTTCCAGGGGATACAATTTCCTCTTCTGGCCACCAAGGGCATCTGCACTCATGTGCACCCCCCCCACAAATGAATAAATAAGTAAATGATAAAATAAAAGCATATAAACTTTAGCAAAACTGATACTTTAGAATGTGAAACTGATGCGAATAAAAATTTCCAGGGGGGGGGGGACTCTAAATTTCCACATTTAATATCTTTTGTTAACTGATAGTCTCTGGAAAGAAGCTTTCAGGATAATTTTTTTTTGAGACAATATCTCATATAGCTCAAACTTACCTTGAACTTGCTACTAGTTGAGGAAGACCTCCAACTTTTGATTATCCACCCCACCCCTGAATGCTGGGATTATAGGCATGCACCACCACATCTGGTTTTATGCAATGCTGGACACTGAACACAGGCATGGTAGGTGAGCATTCTGCCATCCAGCGAATTGAAATTTCTAGTGCAGGGCTACAACTGGTGCTGTGAACTATTGCTTTTTGATTAACGAAGAGTAAAGCTAAGATGAAGTATCTAGAAACTTTTGTCAGACAGGGTCTCATATAGCCCAGCTGGCCTCTAGCTTGCTATGTAGCTGGGACTGGCTTTGAACTAAGTCTTCCGCCTCCACCCCCTAAGTGGTGGGATTATAGATGTGTGCCACCACGCCCAGCTTTAGAGACTTTGTAACAATGAATTATTGCTGAGACATCTAAATGTGTCATGGTGCACTGGTTGATTTGTCTTGTTAAATAAAATAAAGGTCTAGACAAGTTCAGGTGGTATTGAACTCTATGTGGTGAATCTCATATGGGCATATGGCCAGACCTGCAAATTAGTCATGGACCTGCAGAAACTGGAGATAAAATAAGAAAGTGGCCCTTCACACAGATGGTTTGAGCACCATTATAAAAATGACTTCAACATGCCAAATAAGCCAGTTTAAAAATTAGTCTGTGCTGTACTATTTCTGAGATCTTGTTTCAAAGATTTTTGTACATTCTTCTGGTTGCAAGAAGCTATGTTGTAGATCTTCCTTGAGGTCACTGCAGAGTTTAAGATTTTGTAGGTGGTAATGAGTAGACAAAGTTATTAAGCTCTGTGTACTGGGGGAACAAGGATGGTAAAGGCCAGAACAAGGAGTCACAAATGTGTGTTCATGTGGTTCAGAAGGCTTGCCTTTCATCAATCGGTAAAGCAAGAGGACAGATGTAACTGTTTATTACAACTAAATTACAATATAACTGTAATTCAGTTGTTCTTTAATTTCGCTATTTGGTCATGGTGATGAAAAAGCAATTCATGTAGGAGTTCTTATATGGGTTGATCTGACCATGAGTTCCATAAGTGTGATGGTGCGTCTTAGGAGTGTTTCATTCACTTGGATATCTTCAGAGGCCCAAAAAATCCATACCCGAATTAACATGACTTTCTGCAGTTTTAAGCACACACACAGGAAAAAAATGTAACTTTCTTCTTGGGCTACTAACACCAATGCCCTCTCCACTGTTTGGTCTAGGCACACATGGCAACCCCACCACCATGCCACCAAGAAGATTGTACGTGTTGCCCCTTTTCCTTTTTTTTTTTTAGATTGTTTTACAAAGTAATGGGTTTTATCATGACATCTTTATACACATACATCATTAACTTTGTACTCATGTATTAAAGCTATGTCTTTCAGATACTTGGTGGCTTTGGGGATATGAATTCTACTGATGGTCGGGAAGTTTCATGGATGTTCTTAAAGGAAACATAGATGGGACCTCTTGATTTGCATAATTTTGGAGGGTTTTCTGGGTCAAGAGCATAAAGATAATTTTACAGGTCATCCTAGGCTGCTTACAAGAAGAAGATATTATGATTTTTAAATATTAGTCATGTGAGACTCTGTTGACAAAATGCATTACTCTTAAACAATATATAAAATTCAAAACAGAGTACTACAAAGAGTGAAAATGCTGACTGGCAATAGTTCAACAAATTCTAAGATATCAACTAATGTTAAACCATCCCAGTTGCCATCATTATTTTCTTTAGTATATGAGTGGCCCTAATTTTTGAAATGCAACATAGAAATTCTAAGTTGAAACAAAAGTCATTTTTTTCACTAATTTACCTTTGGGGGCAATTTTCTGCTAGAAAATTTTCACTATATAAAACACTATAGTTGTATAATATCTGTGTTGATTCTTTAAAAACAATATTCTTATCCTGCTGGATGTATCTGAGCTTTGTTTCAGAAGTATGATGAAGGGTTGATAATTATGCTGTTTGATCTTCTTGCTGTAAATTTAGAATGCTGGTGCTTTTATTGTGCTGTCTTTTTTTTTTTTTTTTTTTTTGGTTTTTTGAGACAGGGTTTCTCTGTGTAGCTTTGCGCCTTTCCTGGAGCTCACTTGGTAGCTCAGGCTGGCCTCGAACCCACAGAGATCCGCGTGCCTCTGCCTCCCGAGTGCTGGGATTAAAGGCGTGCGCCACCAATGCCCGGCTATTGTGCTGTCTTTACAGCTTTAGGACTGCAGATGCTCCTCATGTCAGAGTCACAGTTGCTTCTGTAGGTAACCACTGATGCCTGTGACTAACAAGTCCCCAGGAAGGGTCAATTGCTGCTCTGAATCTACTCTCTTTACAACACATTAAGTGTAGTAAATACTGTTTAAATGTTTTATCAGCAGCGCAACACCATTTATGCAGGTACTAATCATTGCAATAAATGGGAATGGGTTCATGGATGGTAAGTGGCTGGCTGGATCAGTGGCAGTTCTCTGTTGTTGTGGAACAGATCATTTACAAACTTAGTGACTTAAAGAAAAGCCATTCATTTTTTCTTGTGAATCTGCATTGAACAGCCTCTGTGAGATGAGGCGGCTCATCTCTATTATACACATCAGTGGAGGTGGCTTAACTGAGAGCTGGGAGATTGGATTCCAAGATGGTATACTCACATGTCTGGATAAATTGTTACTGGCTGTTGGCTTGGGCTTCTGCAACTGATATGAACCAGGCCTTTGGTTTTCCTTGTGCCTAGGTTTTTCCTTTGTATGCTGGCTGGGTCCCTAAGGCTAACAATTCCTGAGAGGACACACTAAGAAGAAGGTATAGTGCCCTTCACAACCTAGCCCATAGAGTCATATATATCACTTAGATTAATGGTTCTCCACCTTCCTAATGCTGTGACCCTTTAATACAGTTCCTCATGTTGTGGTGACTCCAACCATAAAATTATTTTTGTTACTACTTCGTAACCATAATTTTGCTACTGTTATGAATCATAATGTAAGTATCTGATATATGACCCCAATGAAAGGGTCACTCTGTCCTTGAAGGGGTTGTGTCCAACAGATTGAGAAATACTGACTTAACACCATCTCTATTACAGGCTTGCTCAGCCTCAGCACTGCTGACTTTGTACATTATGGGATGTTTAGCAGTAACAGCACTGCCTTCATTAGTTACAACCCTTTGTCTCTAGATGTTGCCAAATGTTCTCAAGGGAACAGATAATCATGGGTTCAAACCATTGGTATTGTTTGCTATAGATACAAATGTCTTCCCAGATTCAAGGAAACTCAAGATACAGAAACATGCTTTTGCATGTATGACAAGAAATGTAATTATTTTTGTCAGATAGGCATTTTCATTATTTTGGACTGATTTTTGTCTTCCCAGTTTACCTGTGGAACACTAATTCTCAAAGTGATGGCATTTGAGTATTGGGCCTTTGAATGACAATTAGGTATTGAAGGTTAGGTATTCATGGTAAACTTACTAACCACATGAGAAGAGATACCAGAGAGCTTGCTTATATTACCTGTTCCTTTCTGTTTCTCTGTCTCTATTTCTTGGTCTGTGTCTCTCTTCCATGTAAGAACACAGCAGGAAAGTGTTCTACTAATAAGGAAGTGGCCCTCAGAAACTATTGGCATGTTGATCTTAGACTTCTTAGCCTCTAGAAAAACTGTGACAAATATATTTCTATTGTTTCAGATTCCCAGTCTAGGGTATTTTGCTATAGCAACCTGAATTAAGTAAGATTTTAAAGGGTATAAAAAGAATGTACGTGAATTTTGTTAGTATTTTCTATGCCAATTATTTGAAATGTTCCCAAATTGTAGTATTGACTTTAGTTGGAGAGAATTTCTATCTCATTTATCAAGTAAAGACCATAATTCATTTTCATTCTATTGCCTTGACAATTTTGATGTCTTAGTCATGAGGCAGTTATTGAAGTCCATCTAATTAATACAATAAATAATTTGCATTGTAATCCAATAGATTGGACAGTTTACTTGTTCCTTATTCCCAGGGTATAAATTCATAATGTATTGATATACTATCATTTAATTAAGTTTTCAGTCTTCAACTATTTAATTTTGCTTCCAGTGATTAAGGACTAAATTTCTTTCTTTCTTTTTTTGTTTACACTTTCAAATTACATTTATTTATTTATATATTTGCTATGTGTATGTGTAGATACCCTTGTGCCAAAGTATGTGTATGTTGATCAAAGGGCACCTTGAGGGAGTCAGTCCTTTCCTTTTACTATTCAAGACCTGGCGTTGAACTCGGGTCCTGAGTCTTGGCCGAAAGCACCCTTGCCTGCTATGTCATTGTGCCAGCCCTCCTTTCTACATTTCTACTGCTGTATCACAGTGTGGACCTTCTTACTGTTCTGTGAAACAGTGCAACACATGTGCTCATGGATGTTTTTGTTGTGTAACATCAATATAAAACAAGTGTTTAGATGTCAATCTTCATATTGACAGAAATTCTGAAGTTTTCAGAATCCTAGTTTAAGTCATTAGAAGTAGCAATTTTAAAAAAAATCAGGGCTTAAAGCTTTGCTCAAAACTATTTTAAATTATCATTTAGAAGGATTCCCTCCTACAGATCCAACCCATAAAAATGCCCCAAATCATTTCCTCTATAATCCTTCCAGTACTACCATGACAACCCCCTGAAGAAGGTTTGGAGGGCTATGGAATGTGGGCTTTTCATTCTCAGTTTAATTTTATAAAAAGATCTTAAAGGATATGACTTCATTTGAAAATTTGTAAAGACTTTCCATAAAAACCTATCTCATGCCTTTGAAAAATAAGACTGCCTAACATTTTCTGAATATATATTATGTGAATGTTTCACTGAATGCCCACAAGACCCCATTGAGGTACCTACTATTCTGATCCCTATTTTGAAAACAAGGAAACGTGTATTAGATCACTCACTTCCTTGTTAGTGGTAGAGCCCTAGTAACCCCAAGGAATGTAACACTATGGCCTGTAGGTCTGACCACTGTTCTGGACTTCCAACAGTGATGACTGGCTGTCTACATTGTACAGCCTTATTGGACTTATGGTTGGGGTGGGATAGAAGCATTTTTTTTTAGATCCATTGTCATCTACTGCACAGAACACTGTCTCTATCCTTAGTGGCTTAAAACAATAATCATTTCTCAGGAACAGCAGAATTGGTGATCTGAACTAGGCTAACTCATGTATCCATAGTCATTTGCTGGAAGAGCTTCAAGATGGCCTCAACTCAACTCAGGTGTGAATTGGCTCTCAGATGGAGCATCTTAATTTCCTTTTGCATGGTTTAGTCTATGTTTCTTCTAGCATGGTGGAGTCCACACTCCAAAAGTCTGAGTGCTGGATCTGCAAGACCCTTTGTGGCTTAATACTCATCTAGGACTTCTACATCTCTTTTGTCATATTCTATTGGTGAGTAGTCACAGTTTCCTGACTCTTGATGTGAAATATGGCAACATAACATTGCAAGGAGGTATAGACACAGGGTAGCATCCGTCTTTGGAGCAATTGTTACAGTGGTATATTAAACTATTTCTGCCAGCTGTATATTGCTATGTAAGAAGCCATCCCCAAATATAGAAGTTTACAGTAACAATGTCTTTACTCATATATGTGTAGGTCAGGGACTCGGGCATGTCTTGATGAAAATGGCTCTTCTCGACTCTACCTGGTGCTGACTGGGACACATGGCTTACAACTGTTTGGTGCTGTGGGATTTAAGATGGTCCCACATGGCATGTCAGTGGTATGTCCATCTCTGGCACATTAAAAAAGACAATTCATAGGACTATAGACTTGCTGGATTCTTTTCTTGTGGGAATGGTATGGTTCATGCATATGCCAGAATCCTTAATTTTCTTTCATGTGCTCCCTTCTTCTGGGTGGTTTCTCCTCTAGAACCTGTCTTCATGACTTCTTCTGATGTAACCTCAATGGACTTCTTTCCATGGCAACCAGGTTCCGAATGAGCAGAAGCAGACGTCCTCAGATCTCAGAAGGCTCAGGGTCAGAACAACAGTGCCACACTCCCTTCCTTCTCTTTGGTCCAAAGCAAGCCACAAGGTTACCCCACAGTCTATGACAGTCACATAAGCTTTGTCTCTTGATAAGAGAAGGCACATGCATGTGTGGAGATGAGCAGGACTGTTGAAAGCCATTCTTGTAGACAATGTACCAGAGTGTTTGAGCAAAGGTGAAAAACCGAGCAGTTGGTGTCAATTAGTCTGGGCTGGTGGCTACCCAAACAGAATTGCAGTTAACAGCCGAATGATTCAATGTAGGAAGAAGCAATGCATTTTAGAAAATATGAATATTTCCTTCCAATAACAAATCAAGCAGCAGGAGACAATCTAAGGTCAGTGTTGAGAAAGTAGGGGGAATATGTCCTGCAAATGGCATCTTCATTCTAGACGGCCGTGAATGGTCAAACAGAAATGTCAGGAACCTCTGCAGGGAATCGAATGTTCCTCATTCACATAGCAAGCACCACGAGGGTCCTCGTGTCTTCTCCAAAGGCAGTTAGTCCTGATCAGATAAACGGATTTATCTTCCCACTAAAGGGATGAGATCATAAAATATCCCTTCCATCACCGAAGCTTGGGAAGGACCCAGAAGCAGATGGCCAGGCAATATGGAGACTCTAATTAAGGAGAGAAAGCTGCAGGGCCACCAGAATAGATGGAGACATTGTCCCGCAGCAGTGACTAGGGGCTGTGGGCATCCCCAGATTGTTTTGGAGGAGCATTAAGCCAGCATTATTTATACACTTCACATGGAATCCTGCTGCTTCCAGTGCTTTCTGTTGTGTTTATTTATTTATTTATTTATTTATTTATTTATTTATTTAAATGCTTGTTTTGTGATGCTTGGGACTGAATTCCGGACCCAAGTGCAGGCTAGGCAAATGCTATACCACCACTGAGGTATACCCCAACTCTCCTTTTATTGTTTTAATCTTTCCACATAAAAGTATTTTTTCTTTTTCTTTTTAAAGGAATTGAAGAGTTGCTGATAGTCATGGCCTTGGCAAAAATGAAGGTAACAAAAGTTAATAATTTTATGCTTTTAGTATTTCTGGGCTTTTCATGTAGACCCTCTCTATTCCTGTGGGTTAGTGTTACCATGGCAACAGTAATAGTAATAATAAATGACTGATATTTAAAAGAAATATTTAATGTTTTCATAGAGTATTTACATTTATCATTAATTTTAATTAATGTCTTACTTATGTTTCACTGGTAAATCTGGGTTTCCTGTGGATCATGGACCTCTGGATAGGCTGTGAAAAATCAGAAACTGGAAAACATAAATGATGTCATCCTTGCCTCAATTTTCTTATAATTATTTGGGCATTTTGCTATTTCCTTCTCTAGTTTAAAAGTTCACTATTTTTAGTGAAAAGCAAAATACATTGTATTTGGGAGCTGCAACTTAATTAGAACTCATAAATGCTAATTTTGTTCTTCTCCTAATGAGAGTCATTACTTATAGTCCCCGTATGTGCCCCCATTAGCACACAAAATGAAAAGTGGTGGTGTTGCTGGTTAATTAGCCTTAGCATTTAAAATGTGTGTTTGATGATTGTTTAGCGTTGTTGAACATCAGTACACATCAGTAGGTTCACTTACAGGTACTAGAGTTTGGATATTAAGTACTTCCCAAAGGCCAGGTATTAGATGCTTGGTCCCAGATGGCAGACTTAGTAGAACTGTAGGCTTCTGAGGGAAAGGCTCTAAATGGCATGGGGAATCCCACCCCACTCTTCCTCTTCTGAGGCAGGAGCACTTCTGTTTTGCCTCATGCTTCCAATATGCTACTTTGCTGCAGACCTGAGAGGGATAAAGCCAAGGAACTGAGCAGGACTTCTGAAACTGTGAGGTGAAGTCAGCCTTTGTCTTCCTCAGTTCACACCCCAGGGATTTACTGGCGTGTTGGGAAGCTGAAAAAAGGAAGAAAAAGGAAAGGAAAGGACATGACTGCTCCTAGGTGTGGTGGAGGAGAAAGTTTATTGTAGATAAAGGGAGAGTGTAGGTAGGGACAGGGACATCTGAGGGAGTCCAGAGTGGACCAGACTGAGCTGAGCCGTGTGGGAGACTGAGAGGGGAGAAGAGAGAGGAGAGAAGGAACCAGATGCAGCCGCCAGGAGGCCCAAAGGTACAAAAAGGGAGATAACAAAAATGTCTGGATTATTTAGGGAAGAGCCCCTGGGGGAAGGGCAGCCCAGCTTCTGGGCTAGAGAGCTCATAGTAGAGGGCTGGATATGCGAGCCATCAGCTGTAACAGGTAAATAGGAACCTTAGCGCCCCCCCCCCCCCCCACCATTGGAGAATTGTATCTGCCATTTCCTGAGTGGCCCTCTCCTGGTAGGGCGTGGAACTGCTACAGAGTGTGGCTGTCATGACAGGCTACTGACAAGGAGGAATGTTTGTGTTACAGGAATAGGCCCAGGACAGATTCTGATTCTGATTTTGAGGTTCTGAAGCTGTGCTCCACGCCTGTGTAGTAAGGTACCCAGATGCCATGCTGACTTCACAGCAAGTGACTTTTTCTCCGGCTCCATGCAGTACAGAGTTGCACTGAGGAGGTGCAGCAAGACTGTTGTTTGTTGAACATTGTTGACTAGTACTTTCTTTTTAATTTTAATTTCCAAATTTTCATCACAGTTCCCATGGAGCATGTAGAAAACAGGGATGACAATTGCTGTACTTTGCAGGTCACATTTGGACAGAAATGAACCGATGTGAAAACAAAGGGGAAAATCGGAGTCTTTGTGATGCCTGAGTTTTTCTGCATAGAATTATGTTTTTTAAAAATCGGAAATCTAAATCACAGCAAATCACTTTAAATGGCAACTCGATTGCATTCTGGACACTTAACTAGAGTCTCACACTTAAAATGAAATGTCAAATTCCAGAGGAGGGCCTGGCGTTGGTGGCGCACGCCTTTAATCCCAGCACTCGGGAGGCAGAGGTAGGCGGATCTCTGTGAGTTCGAGGCCAGCCTGGGCTACCAAGTGAGCTCCAGGAAAGGCGTAAAGCTACACAGGGAAACCCTGTCTCGAAATACGCCTGTAAAAAAAAAAAAAAACAAAAAAATTCCAGAGGAGGCAAAGTAATGCAGTCCTAAATCATACACAGCCTGAGGCTACGGTGGGTAGGTATGGCTGGATTTCCTGACTCTCTTAGGTCAAAGGACCTGGGATAGTGTGGGTAGTCTACCCAGCAAGCCGTGAGCTTCAGGTCTCTGTTCTCTGTGTGTGTTGGATGGAATACTCTGTGGCTGTCTGTCAAACCCATTGGATCTGTGGCATGACTTGACCTTGAATTCCTTTGTTGATTTTATTGTTTGGATGATTTATCCATGGATGCAGTGGGTATTGAGATCACCCAGTGTCTCTGTGTCGGGACCTGTCCTTGTCCCCTTTGTGCAGTGTTTGTTTTGTTAACTGGGGTGTGCCCATGCTCGGTGCTTTTGTATTTGAAACGATTCTGTGTTCTTGGTGGTGCTTCCCCTTTGTCACGTGGTGACCTTCATGATCTTTTCTGAGTAATTTTGGCTTGAGGTCTACTTTATCAGACTGGTCAGAACTAGTCTTGCATTGTTCGGCTTCCATTTGCATGCTATAGTAAATTGCATCTTTCCATATTCTGTGTGTGTGTGTGTGTGTGTGTGTGTGTGTGTGTGAAGTTTCTTTAGTCAACAATAATTGGATCTTGCTTTTAAAGTTATTTATTTTTTAAAAATAATTTAACTTTATTCCTCAACAATTTCATATATATATATGTATATATATATATATATATATATAAAATGTATCTTAATCATATTTATCCCTAACTCCCCTGTTGTTAGAATTCTGCCCTCACTCCAGCTACATGACCGCACATGCGCAATTCAGGAGTTAAGCAGAGGGTCTTGTGTCTTAGGTCATCAGTGTGCGCTGGTGATCACATACTTGACGTAGTCACACAATCTGCGCATGTGTAGCAGACTCTGTAAGCCCATCTGCTCATTAAAGAGCCGTGACTCAGACCCCACCCTCTCTCTCTCTCTCTGTTCTGCTCCCCCCCACCCCCATCGTCCCTCTCTCTGCACATTCTTTCCTCCCCAGGCCTGGTTCTCTTGTCTCTCCTCTCCTCTTCCTAATAAAGCTCTAAAATTAATACTGGGTTTCTATTGTGACTGTGAACTTTCCACGTGGTAACCAGTGCCTCCACCAGCACCGCTTAATTTCACCTGTCCCTCCAGGAATTCCCCCAACCCTAAAATGTGCCTCCCCACCACATTCATGTTCTCCTTGTTTTTTGTTTGTTTGTTTTTTCTTTTTCTTGGATAACTCATGTGTCCAGTTGGATGGGTGCATATCATTCATTTGGAAGAAATTTGTAGCCACCCTTACTTCTACTGTTTCTTTGCTTCTTTATTCCTTTTTTGCAAATTCCAAGTGCTCATGGTGTACCTCGAGCTACCCCATAGTGGCTGGATTGCAGCTGGTTTTGTTATTTTTTTAATCTCTTTGCTTGTCAGTTTAACAAGTTTCCGCTAGTTTGCTTTTGAACTATGGATTCTTTCTTTGGCTGTGTCTAGCCTTCCAGGGAGGCTGTCAAAGGTGCTTATTTTGATGATGCAGTTTTGATAATGCAGCATGTATTATTGATTCTTTTGTCATCTTTCCAGCTCTTTGCTTACATTCTGATCTGTTCTTAAATGCTATCTAGGCTGGGCGTGGTGGCACACACCTTTAATCCCAGCACTTGAGAGGCAGAGGCAGGCAGATCTCTGTGAGTTCGAGGCCAGCCTGGTCTACAGAGTGAGTTCTAGGACACTCTCCAAAACTACACAGAGAAACCCTGTAGATGTAACCGACCGCCTTATTAAATAAGAAACACAGAGCCAATGTAAAGGTGAAAGCCCAAGAGGTCAGAGCTAGAAGCCTTACCCGCTTTCCGCCAGCTAGACTCTCCCGCCAAGAGACTTCTCCGAAAAAGGAGTTTCTTCCTGTGCGGTTGTCTTATAAGGAGTCCTGTTTCTTCCTTCTCATTGGTTATAAACTAACTACGTGGCTGTCTCGTCACAGTCTCTCTGTACAGACCTCCCAAGTTTTCTATGGTTGGTATTGAGATTAAGGGCATGTGTCTCCAATGCTGGCTGTATCCTTGAACACACAGAGATCTACCTAGCTCTGCTTACCAAGTGCTGGGATTAAAGGCGTGCACCACCACCGCCCTGGCTTTCGCTATGGCTTGCTAATAGCTCTGACCCCTA
>CABHPP010133184.1:0-19468 GCA_902168425.1 Peromyscus attwateri
ATAAGTTTTCTTTGGTGACAGGATCTCTCTGTGTAGCCATGCTGACCTAGAACTCTCTTGGTAGACTAGGCTGGCCTCAAACTCAGGGATCCGCCTGCCTCTGCCTTCTGAGTGCTGAGAGTAAAAGTCCAGCTTTATTTCATGATTTTCAGCAAACAGTACATATTCGAGAAATCCAAAGATTTCTGGGAAGAAAACTTATTTATTAAGGGATGAAATGGAGATCACACACTCATACAAAATGAAGTGACACGATTGCCTCTTGTCTCCCAGGGAAAGATGGGGAAAGCTCTAGACCAGGTCACCGAACAGTGCACCAGGAAGCCTTCCACGTCCAAGAGCCAGCAACTCCCTCCCTCTTCCCCTTTTAAGAGGTCACGTAGGCAGGCAAGAAGCACCACCTCTATCGAGCCAGATAGCCCAAGGTCATGGGTAGAGAGAATACTCACTACACAGTATAATGCCAAGTATGTGTGAAATAATAAAAATAAGCCATTACAAGCTTACTGTTATGAAGGGATAAGCTTAGCACCAACTAAATATCTTACAGTATCCATATGTGAAAATAAAGTTCCGATATCAATTCAGCTTATATCACTTTGAACACATTTCATCTTTTTAAAAGAATTACTTGTAAATTTTGTGTATATAGTTTGTATGTCGTTATGTACATGTGAGTGCTGGTGCCAATAAAGGCCAGAGACATCAGTTCCCCTGGAGTTGGAGTTACAGGTAATTGTGAGATACCTGATATAGGTGTTGGAAATCAAACTTGGTTTCTCTGCAAGAACAGTATAGACTTTTAACCATGAGCCATCTCTTCTGTTCTGTATTTTATCTTTTTAGTATTAGATCCTGTGTACGTGTCTTCTAAGATCACAATGTAGAAACCACATTTATTCTTTCACTGATTCATTTATTTTATAAGACGTTTACAGTATTTGTTATGTAGTAGGCACTAAGTGGTTTATAAACTTATTTTACATGTTCTTATGACAACTCGGGGAAATAAGTGGTCATATTACTATGAAGCAAGAGAATGTCAGTAACTTAACTGCATTTACACAGCTAATAAATAATAAAAACAAGGATCAAATTCAGGTAGTCTGCCTTACAGGTTTTATATTGACTGTTGAATTTGCTCTTGTCATCTCAAAATGTTTTATTCTGTATGTATTCCTTGAATAGTTTAATATCCATAGAAGCACATAGTTGGTATTTCTAGCATGCATTCCATTTAAGGCCTCATGAAAAACAGATGTTTGCTAAATATATATATAGCTCAGTGGTAATGGCCTGTGTGCCTAGCATGTATGAGGCCTTGGGTTCAATCCCCACAACTGCAAAAAAGGTAGGAAAAAAGAAGAAAAACAGATGAGGTGAGGGGACTGGAACCTTTTATCAACCTCCAGGAAAAGGCAGTTACTGGGGCTTGTAAAGTTGACAGTATTAAATCTACCCTTTCTTAAAAATATTTATTGTGTTTATTTGTCCGTTGTGTTATGCTTATGTGTGTGTGCGTGAATGTGAGTTATGTTTGGGTGGACATACAATGACAAGTGTGTGAAGGTCAGAGGACACCTGGCAGGAGTAAGTCCCAGGGATAGACTCAGATTTTCAGGCTTGGTGGCAAGCACTGGCACACACCGAGCCATTTTACTGTCTCCTTCCTCATAATGGCAGTCATATCTGGAGATGAGCCACATACTACATTCATGTATTTACACATCTAACTGTGTTGTTCCTATGAATACCTTAGCATGTGACCCCTAACTTTTCTTTTCTTTTCTTTCTTTTTTTTTTGTTTGTTTTTTTTGTTTTGTTTTGTTTTATTTTGTTTTTTTAAGAAGAGAGGGTTTATCTGTGTAGCCCTGACTGTCCTGGAACTCAGAGAGATCTGCCTGCCTCTGCTTCTCGAGTGCTGGGATTAAAGATGTGCACTGCCATGCCCAGCTTGACCCCTAATTTTTAAGGTACCTTTGTAGCACTGTAAAGGCCTTATAGCTCTATGAAAACTCATTTTCTATTTTTCCTTGTCTTATAACCACAAACAATGTTTATAGGGGAAAAAAAATCCTTAGGGGGGAAAAAACTTTGAAAAGATAGAAACTTTTTATTCCTCTGGTGTTTACAATTTTTAGTTAAATTTTTCATGTCATCAATGATTCATTTAAAACAGACAGACCACTTTATGTAATTGCATTGTGGAGGCTAAGAATCTAAAGCAGAGAACCTCATTTGATGCCAGCCATCTCTGGAATGCCTAGATCTTGTTGACAGTGTTACCAAAGATATCCTGGCACTAGTTAATCTCTTTTTCCTTGGTTCCCCTTCATTTAAAAGGCACATGCTGCTCTTTGGAGTTTTAACAGGAGTTCATTCATTGCCATTCTTATGAGCTGCTCTGGAGTTGGACAGAGATACAAAATTGAGTAGCTGAAAGCATGTAAAGCCTTGTTCAGGGCTCTCAAATGCAGCTTTAAAAACAAACAAAAAAAAAACGTATTAAGTATCTTCTTTCTTGTGAACAGATTGAAGACCAAATTTCCATATTCTGATCACTGCACAAATCCAGGCTATTTGTTAAGTCCAGTCACAGTGCAAAGAAACATGTGTGGAGAAAATGCCAGTGTGAAAGTCTCCATTGAAATTGAAGGATTTCAACTACCAGTTACTTTTACATGTGATGGTAAGTTGCTTTGACTGGTAAGAATATGCTTCAAGTGTCAGTATATACTTTCTCTTCATAAACCAAATTTGTTATCATAAGGTATCATTTAAAAACATTTGCATTCATTTGGGAAGTTTTCTGGTTAAGTGAACCAGGTCACAGTAGGACTATTTCTCTGAGTATAATAAATTGGTTCTTAGCTAAGGCCCAAAAGCATTATCTATGAAAGCTAATTATACTTTCCTTTGCTTTCATGGCAAGAAAAGTGCTTTCTTACAGAGACCTGTCAGTGACAGGAACCTCTAGATCACTTCTTAATCTCTGCAGGGAAGGTAGTTCTCCCTTTGGTGTTAGTTTTCCCTTCCAAGTGTGGGTAAATATCCTCTCTAGATCTGTGTCCTAGATGTCTGTAGCAGGCTCTGTTACTGTTTTGTTGTTGTTGTTGTTTTTGGGGTTTTTTGTTGTTGATATTATTGTTTTAACATTGGCTTTGTTTTATTTTATTTTATTTTATTTTATTTATTTATTTATTTTTTGGTTTTTTCGAGACAGGGTTTCTCTGTGTAGCTTTGCGCCTTTCCTGGAACTCACTTGGGAGACCAGACTGGCCTCGAACTCACAGAGATCCGCCTGCCTCTGCCTCCCGAGTGCTGGGATTAAAGGCGTGCGCCACCACCGCCCGGCTGTTTTAGTTTATTTATAGTGTATATTATTTAAGTGGGACTTGAATAGTTGAGTAGATTTCCTGTCCCTAGTAATTTAGCCTAAAACTGAAGCTTTTTTTGTTTCCTTTAATGGTTGTAACTAGCATTTTGTCCGAAATTTAAATGTCTTCTGGTTTTGTACTTTTGGAAAGCCCTTTGAAAAAATGTAAATCTGAACCAAAACGTTAGCCAACTATAACAGTCATGCTTCAATTTCTAAAGGAAAACTTAATCCTTTTAAGTCATTTAAATTTGGTAAATGGTAAGAATATTAAATTTTTCAAGAGTCAAAGGTGCTTTGAAATAAAGCATGAGTAAAAATTGATAGCAAGTGTTGATTTGTATCAAGCTTTAACTTATGTCAAAGTCTAACTTCAAAATGTATTGTGAGGGGCTGGAGAGATGGCTCAGAGGTTAAGAGTACTGACTGCTCTTCCAGAGGTCCTGAGTTCAATTCCCAGCAACCACATGGTGGCTCACAACCATCTCTAATGATATTTGGTGTCCTCTTCTGGCCAGCAGGTGTATATGCAGGCAGAACACTGTATACATAATAAATAAATAAAATCTTTAAAAAAAATGTATTGTGAATGTCTATTGGTTAGTCATAAATGAATATTTATAATGTATATCTCTATTAAGTGAAACTGGGCTGAGGGCATAGGTCAGTGGCACAGTATTTGCCTAGTATAAATAAGGCCTTATGTTGAATCTTTATAACTGGAAAAAAATTGTAAGCATTTTATAGTAGAAGTATAGATTATATATATGATCAGATTATATGTTTTTATTTGTTTTGGGTCTATTCAAAATAGAGTTGTGTTACATATTTTAGTACATAAAAGCTTTTGATACCAAGTCACCAGTTTTCAATTACTTTAACAGCAGGCTTATCTTCCCCCCCCCTTTTTAAATTTATTTATTTTTTTTTAATTACACTCATGATATTCATTAATTACACTCATGATACTAATCACATTTGTGGTATTCATTCAATTATATATATAATTTTATATATATAATTTTAATTTTAAATGCCGAATGTCATTTATTGAAGGAGGAGGAGGTCTTAAATACAGGCTTACAGCTACTGATGTTTTACAATCTTGCATCTAAGCTGTTAACGCCCATTATTCAGGATACAAGAAACCCTTAAGCATTCAGGAGGGTGGAACCTGGCAGTAAATTAGCATAGGGAGGATATCAAGGTCAAGGTCCGCAAGCAAGGCAACAGTTACTCAAAACTGGGGCCAGGGCCCTGCAGGTCCCCCTTTTATTAAAAAATGAGCTTCTGACTTGGGTTGCGTGGGACGTCAGCAGGTCACCTTACCCATCATGGAGACGGCAGGCTTATCTTTTAAAAGTTGGACAGGTTGCCCAGCTGGTGCCTCATGCCTGTAATCCCAACATTTAGAGACTGAGCCAGGATTGCTATGATTTCAAGACCAGCCTGAGTTACAGTGTCAGACTCTGAGAAGAAAAAAGAAACAAGAGTTGAACATAGAAGTTTTAAGTATAAAAAAGATGATTTAAAAACTTTCATTTGGGGCTGCAGAGTTGGCTCAGTGGTTATGAGCACTTGCTGCTCTTTCAGAAGACCTGGGTTCAATTTTCAGCACCCACACGGTTGCTCACCGTCAAACAGAGCTAATAGAGGCTGTGGAGCCCTTGAAATGTGGCTTCAACTCTATCCAGTTCCAGGTGATCTTACACTTTTTTCTGACCTCTGTTGGCACCTGGCATGCATGTAGTGCACATACATACATGCAGGCAAAATACTCATACACTTCAAAATAAATGTATCTAAGGAAAAAAATGGAAGCTTAAATTTTCTGTTCATTGTCATATTAGTAGCTCACCTTTGCTAAGAGTAAGACTGCCTACTTATTTGCTTTGTTTTTGTTCTTCATTGGAAAATTCACTATATAAATATAGTGAATACAAGAAAAAAGAAGTAGTAATTCTTTTTTCCTTATAATTTGTTTTAAGACACTGCTCTCTAGGTACTACCGGCTCCTGCCCTATTAAAGGAATCTGTAATATGGGTATGTCTTAGGGTTTCTATTGCCATGAACTCTTATAAGAAAGCATTTAGCCAGGTGGTAGTGGCGCACGCCTTTAATCCCAGCACTCGGGAGGCAGAGGCAGGTGAATCTCTGTGAGTTTGAGGCCAGCCTGGACTACAGAGTGAGTTCCAGGAAAGGCACAAAGCTATACAGAGAAACGCTGTTTCAAAAAAACAAAAAACAAAAAACAAAAAAAAAAAAAGGAAAGCATTTAATTGGGGCTAGCTTACAGTTCAGAAGTTTAGTCCATTATTGTCAAGACAGGAAACATGGCAGTGTGTTGGGGAATATTACTTTAAAGTGTGTTGCATTTTTTTCCTACAGCTTTTGTTAGCAATTCAAAGATATGTTTGATTAAATAAAATTAACTTGCAAACAGGAGGCTGAGTCAGCAAGTAGCTGACAGGAAGTGGTAAGGAAAAACCATGTATAGCAAGGGTTTTTTTTTTAAGTGGCTGCTGGGAGAAGGACACTGGGTGTTTTGGGAAGTCGCCAGCAAAGGGAGAAGTTTAGCTGCTTGCTATTTAGCCTTTCTGAGTGAGCAGAGTTCCACCTAAACCATTGAATCGTGAGTTCTTTAGATTTAAAGTTTCCCTCAGTAGCTGTGAATGAGTGGGTGCCTGAGAGAAGTCTCCTCAGGTTGTGGCCCTTGCAGCCAAACCACTGCTGGTAGCAGTAGTGTTGCAGTCTCTAATTAGGACAGCCACTGCTTAAAGGGTAGTCACTGTAGATAATAAAAAACGGATAACAACAGCAGTGTGCTGGCAGACATGGTCTGGAGAAGGAGCTGAGAGTTCTACATCTTGATCCATAGGCAGTAGGAAGAGACTGTGTGCCACACTGAGTGTAGCTTGAGCATATAATATCTCAAAGCCCGCCTCCACAGTGGCATACTTACTCCAACAAGGCCACACTTACTCCAACAAGGCCACACCTCCTAGTAGTGCTAGTCCTGAGGGCCATGGTGGTATACACCTTTAATCCCAGCACTGAGGGCAGTGAGAAGGCAGATCTCTGTAAGTTTGAGGCTAGCCTGGTCTACAAGGTGAGTTCCAGGATAGCAAAGGCTTCACGCAGAGAAACCCTGTCTCAAAAAACAAAACAGGACAAAACAAACAAAAATAGTGCCACTCCCTATGGGTCAAGCATTTAAACACATGAGTCTTTGGGTGCCATTCCTATTCAAACCACCACAGGATATAACTTTCTTTGTTTAGGCCTTCACTGCCTAACAGTAGAGGTGTGGAGCCCTTGAAATATGGCTCATCTGTATTGTTTAATGCTGTAGATCCAGAATACACACTAGAGTTCAGAGCCTTAGGCTAAAAAAGTAAATAACAGTGTAAATAAATACTGATAATGCTAAAATTATATATCTACATAGTTTATTTATTGTTTAAGATAGTCTTGTTATGTAGCCCAAGCTGGACTAAACTCATGATCCTCCTGCCTCTAAACTAATATTCTTGATATATTGGACTAAATAAAATATATTACTAAAATTAGCTTTGCAAGAGTGGAGTTATAGATTAGTTGGTAGAGTGCTTGTCTCGAATCCATGAGATGGTTTAATTCTCAGCATCACATAAACTAGGCATAATGGTACACACCTGTAATCCCAGCCCTTGGGATGTAGAAACAGAAGTATCCAAAGTTCAAGATCATCCTCTGCTTTATAGTGAGTTCTGAGCCAGCCTGGGCTACATCAAAACCTGCTTCCACCCCCACCCTCCACACACACACACACAATCACACGTCTTTTCCTTAGAGCTAATTTTCAAAATTAGCCTCTTTCTCTGACTGTTTTCAGTGTGGCTAATAGAGAAATTTTAAATGGCTGAGTGTGGTGATGCAGACCTTTAATCCCAATACTTGGGCAAGAGGCAGAGGCAAATGGATCTCTGTCTTTTTCTTTCCTTTCCTTTTTAATGTGTATGAATGTTTTGCTTATGTATCTGTTCACCATTTTGCATGCCTAGTGCCCTTGGAGGCCAGAAGAAGGCATCAGATCCCCTGGAACTAGAGTTTCAGCTGATTGGGAATTGTCATGTGGGTGCTGGGAATTGAACCTGAGTTCTTTGGAAGAGCAGCCAGTGCTCTTAACTGCTGAGCCTTCTTACTAGCCCCTCTGTGAGTTTGAAGCCAGTGTGGTCTACATAGTAAGTTCCAGGCCAGCCAGGGCTATATAGTGAGACCCTGTCTCAGAGAGAGAATTTAAAGTGATATATGTGACCTACAACTGGATATGCATTATATTTCTGTTATACAGTCTTCTCTTAGATTATAAGTAATATTTAGAGGTAAGCAAAATGAAAATGACAACTAACTGTCTTTCAGTGAGTTCTACTGTAGAAATAGTTATAATGCAAGCCCTTTGCTGGGTACATGATGACTTGAATCAAGTGGATGTTGGCAGCTACGTTCTGAAAGTTTGTGGTCAAGAGGAGATTCTACAGAAGTAAGTTTATTTACTTACTTATAACTACTGAGTGGTATCTTTGGAAATTTTATTCTTAATGCTTTAAATTAGATTTTTTTCAATTTAGATTTATAATCTAAAAATATTTTTGGATGCCGACGTTGTGTCACATGCCTTTAATCCTAGAACTTGGGAGGCAGAGGCTCCTAGGTGGATTTCTGTGAGTTCCAGGCCAGCCAGAGCTACATAGTAAAACTCTGTCCCTAAATTCATTTATTTATAAAATGTAAGAAATATATTTAGTCCTATTGTTGAAACTAGTGTTGAGATATGCTGACTCTAAAATAGTGATGGGATTTCAGAAGTAAGAAAGGTATGATATTCTCTTAAGTTTAGTAGCTTCATATGCTAAAAGTTGTAGTCAGTTGGTTAAAAGGGAAATAAAAATAACCTTCTAAAAAGTCAGTAGTCACATTTGTAGACTCTATTCTTCTTTGCAGCATGCAGTTACTATACACACGCACACGTGCACACACACAGAGTCACTGTTACTGTCTTTTATTTGCCTGAAATAATCATTACATGAACTTTAATCATTTGCTGTAGCTTACAATTAGTCCAATTGTTTTAAAGATCGAGGCTTTATACTCATATCTGCCTCTTTATCTTCTTTCATCTTCGCGGACTCACATAGAAAAATCCCTGTCTAAATGTTCACCGTTGGTTTAAAAATAATGTGTTTCACCATTTTCTTCAATTTTTCAGATGTAATTTGTGTTTTACTTTTATGTCTATAACTTGTGATTTGAATAGAATAATACCAATGGATAATTAATGTATTTTAACAGTAATCATTGCCTTGGAAGTCATGAACATATTCAAAATTGTCGAAAATGGGACACAGAGATTAAACTACAGCTCTTGACCTTCAGTGCAATGTGCCAGAATCTGGCTCGAACAGTAAGTGTGTATAAATTGCATTTAGTGAATCAGAATAATTCTGAGAGTTGAGAGATTTTCAGTCTGTATGTTTCCCATTTTTATCCTATACTTGACTGGGTTGATATATTTGTTGTTTCGAGAAGGAGTCTTCTCAGAAGATTTTAGTCATGGAAGTTGAGGTAGCACATTTCTCAGATCTAGAAGTATAAATTGGAAAAGCAAAATGAAAGAACAGAAGTTTGTCTGTTTGTCTTTTTTTTTTTTTTTTTAATGAGAAGGAGATAGTCTCCTGTATCTCAGATCAGCTTTAAACTTGCAATATGGCTAAGGATCACCTTGTGCCACCATGACAACCAGTTTTATGCAGTGCTGGAGACTGAGCTGAGGACTTTGTGCCAGTCTGTCTGTCTGTCTGTCTGTCTGTCTGTCTGTCTTTCTTTCTCTCTTCTTTTCTTTCTTTTTCTTTCTTTCTTTTTCTTTCTTTCTTTCTTTCTCTCTTTCTCTCTTTCTCTCTTTCTCTCTTTCTCTCTTTCTTTCTTTCTTTCTTTCTTTCTTTCTTTCTCTCTTTCTTTCTTTCTTTCTTTCTTTCTTTCTTTTTCTTTTTCTTTTTCAAGAAAAAGCTAAGTTTACCTAGTTCCCTGCAAGAGTGCAGCAGCCAAGGGCAGTAACAGAAGATCTGCCTGCCCAAGTCTTATATTTAATGGTCTTACACAAAAGTGAAAATTTCAGGGTTAATTAAGAGGGAACAAAGAAGAAAGGGGTATTGAATACTAAATAAGGGTTTTCAGTTTCTCTTGAATATGTTTGCATAATGTGGAATGTAGGAGAGACGAGTGCTTTTCTCATTGGTGGTAAGCAGAGAATGGGACAAAACTTACTGAGGAAAAAAAAGCAGAAATTCAAACAATCTTGTTTCTATCTGGCCCCACACTAGTTTTTACCAACCTCTTCCTCCATTGATTATTTGAGACGGGATCTTGCTACATAGCTCTGGCTAGCCTGGGGTTCCTAATATAGACCATACTGACCTCAGATTTGCTGCCATCCCTGGATTACAGTGTACATTATCTGGCCAAGCTTAGTTTTTGCTTTATTTGTTCATCATAAACTAGATTGAGGAACATTTATCTTTTCCATTTTTTAAGAAATTTATTACATATGTTTGTGTGTGTTTGTGTGCTCAAGTATGCCACGGTATGTATGTGTTTAGGTCAGAAGACAACTTGTGAGAGTTGGTTCTTTCTTTAATACCATATTAGTCCCAAGGATGGAACTTGGGTCATTAGGCTTGGGGACAAATGCCTTTACCCTCTGAGCTATATTGTTAGTACTGTAAAATATGAGTTTGTGGCTGGGTAGAGGACTCTGGGGTTAAGAGCATACTGGTTGTTCTTCCAGAGGACCTAGATTTGATTCCCTGTATCCATGTGATAGGCCCACAATCATCTATAACTTCAGTTCTAGAGGATTAGCCCACGACCATCTGTAACTTCATTTCTAGGGGATCTAACACCCTCTTCTGACCTCTGAGGTCTCCAGACACACACATGATGCACAGATGCACATGCAGACGAAACACCCATACATATAAAACTTTAAAAGTAGAAGTTTTAGTCAGATTTGATGGTATGCTTCTATAATCCCAGCAAAGAGACAGAAGGGACAAGAGTTCAAGGCCAGTTTGAGCTACATGAAACCCTCTCTTTAAAATTAAAGAGGCTGGAGGTGGGGTGGAGGGAGTTGGTGATAGCTCAATGGATAAAGTGGTTAAGGGCTTGAGTTGGGATCCCCAGTACCTGTAAATAGCTGAGTGTGACAGAGCATTTCTATAATCCCAGCACTAGGGAGAAAAACACTGACAGATCTCCCAAGCTGGCTGACCAGCCAGTATAGCCATTGAATTAGCTCAAAGTTCAGTGAGAGAGCCTTTCCTGTCTCAGAACATAAGCTGGAGAGCAACAGAGGAAAACATTTGACATTTACTTCTGGCCTCTGTGTGTGCACACGTGTATACACACATGCAAAAATAAATAAATAATGGAGCATTTAAAGATTTATTTAAATGTTTGCCTGTGGGTATATATGTGGACCTCATGCAGATGCCTTTG
This sequence comes from Peromyscus attwateri, assembly GCA_902168425.1. Taxonomy (NCBI): domain Eukaryota; kingdom Metazoa; phylum Chordata; class Mammalia; order Rodentia; family Cricetidae; genus Peromyscus; species Peromyscus attwateri. The sequence goes on from CABHPP010133184.1 coordinate 10,911, forward strand.
AACTGGAATTACAGATGATTGTGAGCCACCATGTGGGTCCTAGGAAGCAAACCCAGGTCCTCTGCAACAACAGCAAGTATCTTAATCTCTGAGCCATCTCTCCAGCCCCAAATAATGAAACACTTAAAGCAATTAAAATGAATTTTTCTTACTATTGACTAACTTTTTGAGTCAATTATAAATAGTGGTTTAGATAGCATTCTATCTCCAGTTCTCAAAAATTAGTCTAAAGATTTCATCTTCTATTTAACTATACTTAATTTCATAGAATGACCAAAGAATTATTGTTTAATTATTCTTAAACATGTGTGTATGTGTTTATTTAGGCAGAAGATGATGAAGCACCTGTGGATTTAAACAAATACTTGTATCAAATAGAAAAACCTTATAAAGAAGTCATGACAAGGTATAACATTTAAAGCATTCATTTGTAGATTTTTCAGGCTTTGTTTGGAGTGTGAATATATTTATTTTCTGTGATCAAAACAACTGTGATTTAAAGAAATACCTGTTTTTCATTTCAGACACCCTGTTGAAGAACTCTTAGATTCCTATCACAACCAAGTGGAACTGGCTCTTCAAACTGAAGTAAGTTTTGGTATAAGGACTTAAAGATTGTTTCTGTTTTCTCTGAAGTACTAGTTTTAAAATTAGATTAAATGTTTTAAAACTATATTCTTGGTGTTAGCCACCCACATGGCGGTGGGTGGTGGGTACTGAGAGCTTTAGAAAAAGAGAAAGCCCAAAGCATCAGAATTTAAAAGCATACTTAGGCTCCAGCCAGCATATAAAAGAAAAAGTCAGAAGAGAAGACATAGCAATAGTTAACACCTTTCCAAGTCCTGAGTAAGAAAAGCAGTCAGGCTCAGGTGAACCAGACTCATAGGAACTGTCACTGTTTGGTAACTTTTCTTTTTTTCTTTCTTTCTTTCTTTTCTTTTTTTTTTTTCTTTTCTTTTTTTGGTTTTTCGAGACAGGGTTTCTCTGTGTAGTTTTGGTGCCTATCCTGGAGCTGGCTCTGTAGACCAGGTTGGCCTTGAACTCACAGAGATCCGCCTGGCTCTGCCTCCTGAGTGCTGGGATTAAAGGTGTTTGCCATTGCCACCTGGCCAGTCTTCCAAATTCTTTGCTTTTCCTTCTGTAATCCCCTCTGCCCCCGGCCCAGCAACCAAAATAATACTTTAGAAATAATTCCCTAATGTAGTGATGTGTCCTGGGTTATATCCTGGAACAGAGCGGGAAAGGGGTTGGCGGAGACACTGATGCAGCTGAGTAAGTCTAGCGTTTACTTGTTTGTACGCCATTGCTCTAGTCTTCGTTTTTTCAAATGCATCACGGCTATGCAAGCTGCTGCTTAACTGGTTTATATGGGAACTCTCTGTACTATTTTTGTAACTTCCTATAATTCTAAAATTATTCCAAATGAAAAGTTTACTTTAAAAGTGAAAATAGGAACAGAAAGCAGATGTCAAATTAAAAAAAAAAAAAAAAAAGAAGGCAAAAAAAGGCTTTTAGAACCGGGTAGTAGAACACATCTTTAATCCCAGCACTTGGAGGCAGAGGCAGTGGATCTCTGAGTTCAAGACCAGCCTAGTTTACAGAGTGAGCCCCAGGAGGGTGAGATCTTGTCTCAAAAGAAAAAAAAAATAGTTAAAAATTATAAACTATAAAGCAAAGTGAGCTCTTTTTTTTTTCAGTTTTATTTACTCATTTTTTTATTAAATTTATTTATTTTACATACCAACAGCAGTTTCCCCTCCCTCCTCTCATCCCGTTCCATCCTTCCACCTCCTTTCTACTCCCCCCAGCCCCATCCAACTCCTCAGAAAGGGTAAGGCCTCCCATGGGAGTTAACAAAGCATGGCATACCAAGTTGAGGCTGGACCAAGCTCCTCCCCCCTGCATCAAGGCTGAGCTAGGCATCCCACCATAGGGAATAGATTCCAAAAAGCCAGCTCATGTGCCAGGGACAGATCTTGGTCCCATGGGATCACAAACAGACCAAGCTGCACAACTGTCACCCACATTCAGAGGGCTTAGGTTGGTCCCATGCAGGTTCCCTAGCAGTCAGTCTAGAGTCTGTGAGCACCCAAGACCTTGGGTCAGCTGTCTCTGGGTCATGATCTTGACACCCTCCCCTACCCCCACCCCACCCCCCATTCATATAATCCCTCCTCCCTCTCTTCAACTTGACTCCCAGAGCTTGGCCCAGTGCTTGGCTGTGGATCTCTGCATCTGCTTCCATCAGTTATTGGATGAAGGTTCTATGATGACAATTAGGGTAGTCACCAATCTGACTGCAGGAGAAGGCCAATTCAGGCACCCTCTCCATTATTGCTAGGAGTCTTAGCTGGGGTCATCCTTGTGAATTCCTGGGAATTTTCCTGGCACCAGGTTTCTCCCTAACCCCATAATGGCCCTCTCTATCAAGATATCTCTTTCATTGCTCTCCCTCTCCGTCCCAACCCCAACTTGGGCATCCTGATCCCTCATGTTCCCATCCCCTCCCACCCCCAACCCCTTCCCCTACCCCAGTTTACCCAAGAGATCTCATCTCTTTCCCCTTCCCAGGGCGATCCATGCATCCCTCTTAGGATCCTCCTTGTTACCTAGCTTCTCTGGGGCTGGCTGAATTGCAGCCTGCTTGTCCTTTATGAGTGAGTACATACTGTCTTTGTCTTTCTGGGTCTGGGTTACCTCACTCAGGATGATTTTTTCTAGTTCCATCCATTTGCCTGCAAATTTCATGATAACTTTTTTTTTTTTTTTTTTTAACCGCTGAGTATACTTCATTGTGTAGATGTACCACATTTTCTTTACACATTCTTTGGGTGAGGGGCATCTAGGTTGTTTCCAGGTTCTGGCTATTATGAATAGTGCTGCTGTGAACATTGTTGAACAAATGTCCTTCCTGCACATAGCTCCTGAGTGCATTATAGGCATGTACCACCATTCAAAGACTTACCAAATTCACAGAGCTCTACCAGCATCACCCCAGTCCAGTTGTAGAGCATTTCCATGTACTAATTTGCAGTCACCCCAATTTCCAGTGCTAGCCTCAGATAATCACTGAGCCAATTCCTGTCTCTTTCATAATTTCTTCTTCTGCACATTTCTTGTAAATGGAATGTAGTGATTTTCCTGTGTTTTGCTTTTTTAAATACCAAACCCTTTTTTGTAGTAAGTATTTGTAGTTTGTACCTTTCAAAAAAATTTTTTTTGCATTGTGTACTATGTTGTATGGTGTATTTTGTGTGTGTGTGTGTGTGTGTGTGTGTGTGTGTGTGTGTGTGTGTGTGTGGTTTGAAAGAAAATGGCTCCCAAACAGAGTGGCAGTATTGGGAGGTATGGCTTTGTTAGAGGAAGTGTGTCACTATGTAGGCGGGGCTTTGAGGTCTCATATATGCTCAAGCCATGCCCAGAATTTGAGCTCACTTCCTGTTGCCTGTGAATCAGAGATGTAGAACTCTCAGCTCCTCCTCCAGCACCATGGCTATTTGCATACTGACATGTCCCATCATCATGATAATTGACCGAACCTCTGAACTGTGAGTCACCCAGTTAAATTGTTTTCCTTTATAAGAGTTGTTGAGGTCATGGTGTCTCTTCACAGCAGTAGAAACCCTAAGGCTGTGTGTGTGTGTGTGTGTGTGTGTGTGTGTGTGTGTGTGTGTGTGTCTCAGAACTGAAGTTACAGGTGGTTGGGAGCCACCTCACATGGGTGCTGGGAACCAAACTCAGGTCCTCTGCGAGAGCAGTACACTTTCTTAACCCTTGAGCCATCTCTGCAGCCCTACACCCAGTTTTTTACATGGATGCTGAAGATTCCAAACTCAGGTCCTCATGCTTGCTCAACAGGCTTTACCACCTTAGCCATCTCCCTAGCCCTATTGAACACTGCTCCATTGAATGGCTGCAGCACATTTTGTCTGTACATACAGTAATGTGTATCTGGGCTTAAGTTAATAAATTTTTGGGGCTGGAGAGATGACTCAGTGGTTAAGAGCATGTACTACTTTTACAGAGGACCTAAGTTTGGTTCTCAGCATTCATATGGAATAGCTCGCAACCAACTGTTAACTCCAACTCCAAGGAGATCCATCTCCTTCAGAAAGCACCTGAACTCGTGTTTGGTACTGGCAGTATGTGTGACTGACTTCTGTGTGGACTGGACTTACAATAGAAATCCAGATAAGTACCCAGAACAAAAATATAACCTGCTGTAGAGAACAGACCATCTATCAGTACTAATGTTTATCACTCACTGACCGTCAAGACAGTATACTAGATTGTTTTGCTTTTGAGGTGGGGTCTCATTTAGCCCCAGTTGCCTGGCCTTAATTTTTGCCCTTCATGCCTCCACCTCCTACATATTGAGACTACAGACTTGCGTGCACATGTGCATACACACAATTGAACCCAGGCTGACACATGCTGGCACTTGGCTGGAGCTGCATCTGTGCTAGCTGCTTGAATAAGAAATCTAAATAATTGTTAATGAAAGAGCAAAAGGTGGTTTATCCTTTTTAGTAAAAGGATTCTTTTCTTAAAAAAATAATTTTTAAATTATTTGTTTATTTTATGTGTACAGTTGTTTTGCCTGCTTCAATGTCTGTTCACTGTGTGCATGCCTAGTGCCTGCAGAGTCTCAAAAAAGGTGTTGGATCCCTGGGCACTGGAGTTACAGACAGTTGTAAGCTGCCATGTGGATACCAGGAATCAAACTCAGGTCCCCTAGAAGAGTAGCCAGTGCTCCTGACTGCAGTGCCATCTCTGCCAGCCTGTAAAAGAGGATTCTAATGCCAGAATTGACATATGGTAGCTCATATACCAAATCTAGCCTGCTGCCTGTTCTTATAAAGTTTTTGTCTCTTATTTATTGTCTGTCTTCACCCTTAAAAGGCTAAAATTGAATCTCACCAGAGGATGACTCACAAAATATAAGCTATTTACTGAACTAATGCTAATGTGTTTGCTTGTTTCGTGTTTGGGTTGGTTTTTGAGACGGTCTTGATATTGCCTCCCCAGACTTTTAAGTCATTGCAATAGATGGTGTCTTAGCTAGGGTTTTTCTGCTGTGAGGAGACACCACGACTGCAGCAACTCTTACAAAGCAAACATTTCATTGGGGCTGGCTCACAGTTTCAGAGGGTCAGTCCACTATCATCATGGCAGGGAGCATGGCAGCATGCAGGCAGACGTGGTACTGGAAAAATAGCCGAGAGTCCTACATCTTGCAGGCAACAACAGGAAGTCGGCTGACAGTCACACTAAGGGAAGCTTGAGCAAAGGAGACCTTAAAGCCTGCCCCCACAGTGACACTTCCTCTAACAAGGCCACACCTTCTAATAGTGCCACTCCCTTTGGGGGCCATTTTCTTTCAAACCACCACAGATGTCTTATCACCATGCCTGACAATTAGTAGCTTTAGGGATGGCAGTAGTAGGGGCAGGGTTTTCCCGTCCTTGTTATATAGCCCCGGATGGCCTGGAACTCACTGTGTAGACCAGGCTGACCTCAGACTTTTGACTCTTACCTTTGCTTCCCAAGTACTGGTGTTAAAGATAAACGCCACCATACCTGGATACTTAATGGTCTTTTAAAGAAACTTTGCTAGTCTTTATGAGTTCAGAAGTTACAGATGTAAAAAAGCAATTGCCATGACTGGGCTATAGAGAAATGAACAGTTCAGGACATATTAGGATAAAGCCTCTCCCTAGACTGAATTGTAGACTCTTTGAAGAGCATATGGCTACCACAGGAAGATAGAGGCTGTCCATGGTAAAGAAACCTCCCAAAGAACTTTAGCCAGAGCTGCCAGATAAAAAGAACATGGTCTGAGGGTACAGGTAGGGCTGGTCTTTGAGAACCACTGAGTCCTCATAGTGAATTGAAAGAAATGAATAAATGCATACTGGACTGGAACCCAGCCAGCATGGAAGTGTCTATCCCTGTTGTTGGGGGGGTGGGCTAAAAATGTCCTTTTCGTGCCTTCTAGTGACAAAAAAAATGTTAGCGTGAATTTAGTTTCTGGCTCTACAAAGCAGAGCAAAAGAAGGGTGGGTTTAGAACTATTGGACTATGTTAGAGTAATGAAGGGTAGTGCAAGACAGTGTCACAAGCCTTCAGATTGGGAAGGTTTTTACATGAAGGTGAGTTAAAAGAAACAAATATAAATAACTTGAAAGTTGATCTTCAATTCAGGTCCCAAGAACTGCACAGCAATTGAGTAATTAAGAAAATGAGATGATCTCACTTACGCTTGAAGGTGAGAGGAGCATTTGGCTTATGGTAGCCAAGCCTCAATAATAGAAAAAAAAAGTACTAAAAGGGAAGATGCAGTGCTTAGTTGCAGCCTTTCATAGTACTTAGCATAAAAGTGTAGCATGAATATATTATGAATCTTTAAGCTGTGTATAGTGTACAGTCACAGTAACTCAGGAGGAAGAGAGAGGATCCCTTGAGCTTATGAATTTGAGAACCAGTCTAGGCAATATATTGAGTACCAGCCTAAGAGAAGGAAGAAGGATCTATGAATGTGTTTGTTGCTCAAGTTTTTAAAACTACATTTTGTGCATGAGTATCTGTATGTACAGGTGCATGTGTATGTGCAGACCAGAGGATAACCTCAGACATCATTCCTCAAGCATGTTGTCCACCTTTCCTTTGAGCCAGGGCTTGAGCTCACCAAGTAGGCTAGTATGGCTGTCTTAGTTCCTGTTGATTGCTCTGAAGAAACACCATGACCAAGGCTACTTACAAAGGAAAGTATTTAATTGAGGGCTTGCTTACAGTTTCAGAGGGTTAGCCCATGACTATCATGGGGAGCATGGCAGCAGGCAGGCAGGCATGGTGCTGGAGCAGTAGCTGAGAGCTCACATTATCTACAAGTTGCAGATAGACAGAGAGCATGAGACACTGAGCCTGATGTGGGCTTTTGAAACCTCACAGCCCATTCCAGTGACACACCTCCTCCAACAAGGCCATACCTGCCAATCCAATAATCCACCAATCAGGAACCAGACACTGAAATATTTTAGCCTATGTGTACCATAAACATTTAAACCACCACAGTGACTGACCAGGTAGCCTCAGGGGTTCACCTATCTCCTCAGCTCTGGGATTATAGTCATATACCACTATGCCTAGCTTTTTTTGTGGGTTCTTGGGGTTGAACAAAGATCTTCATGTTTGCAAGGACTGCACTGTACTGACTGAGCTATTTCTGTAGCACTAAAAATTTATGGCTGACACATAATAATTTCATATATTTATAATATGTAATGTGATATTTCAGTGCATGTATAAAAAGAGTAATGATCCATGCCAAGGCAAGGTACTCCAGCAATCCTGTCAACTACACAGCCTGGAGAATTTATACATTTGAGGTCAGCCTGGGTTACATACTGAGACATTGTCTCAAAAAAAGAAAAATTAGTTAACTAATATAACTAATATAACTAATGATAAAGGCAGAGCTCACCCCTGGTGATATACTTCCTGCAACAAGGCTGCACACTCCTTTCCAACAGTTCTACTCCCTGATGACTAAGCATTCAAATATATGAACCTATGGGGACCATTCTTAGTCAAACCACAAGTGCCTAGTACCCACATCAGGTAGGTCACAACCACCTGTCAGATCCAAGGGATCCACACTCTGTTCTGGTCTCTGCTGATACACATGTGGCATTCACTTACATGGATACACAACACACACACACACACACACAAATAAAAATAAAAATTTTTTAAGTGGAGAAGGACCTCAGCATGGTCTCCGATGGCAGAACAGACCATCAAAATCAACACAGCCCTCTGCCACAGCACAGGCCACAGCCACCATCTGTGGTCCGTGCTGTCGCTAGACCCATGTAGAGGTCCATGATCCATGCTTCCACTGACTGAAGGGCAGTGGTGTTGATGGCTACAGACTTGAAGTTGAGAGGGAGTCTGGAGGGCTCCTATGATTCCCCCCCCCCCACCAAGGGAGAAAAATAGCTTAGACAGGAAGCCATCGAAAACTCTTAAAAATTGTGATAGGGATGCTAAGGTCTAGCTCTCCACAGTTGGGGAGGGGGGTGGACCTGGGAGGACTGGGATATGGATGTGATCAGGGTACATTGTGTGAAAGTTTCCAGATCGTCAGTAAGGATACTGTGTTGGAAAAAAGAAAAAGGAAGAAGGGACGGGGGAGGAAGGAAGGAAGGAAGGAAGGAAGGAAGGAAGGAAGGAAGGAAGGCAGGCAAGCTGACCCAGCAATGCTACAAAAACAAACAAACAAACAAAAAAAAAAAACCACCTTAAGGATTTCTTATTTTATTGTTTTTTGTTTTTAAGATTTGTGTGTGTGCATGTGCCTATGGGGGTGCACATACCTGCGTGCATGTGGAGTCCCTCAGAGCCACTTATAGGCATTTGTGGGATGCTCAGCTTGTGTGAGTGATGGGATCCAAACTTAGGTCCTTATGATTGAGTAAAAAGGCTCTTATTTTGTTTGTTTGTTTGATTTTTTTTTTTTTTTTTTTTTTTTTTTCCGAGACAGGGTTTCTCTGTGT